>PVLC010047394.1:0-11087 GCA_004027655.1 Graphiurus murinus
TGATTATGGAACTAGAAACAGTTGCATATTGGAAATTAAATGGCCATGTCTGTTTTCAGTAATTAAATGAGAAGCCACAATAGAGAGTGTGTTCAAAGAGGATATCTTTGACATATGAGTCTTGCACTAAGACCGGGAGAATAAGAGGGAAGCAGCCATAAGTAATGACATTTAACTGTGGTGTCTAATTTTTGTATTGCTTCACAGTGGTGAGGATTAATAGGACAATTGGTTTTGAACCTCAACTTTTGACCTATCTCATTCAGCTTCTCGGGCAAAAATCGGTTTAATTACAAAGGCATGTGGGGCATTTTCTTCACTTCTGAGTCCTTCAGTATTACAAAATTACTCTTGCAACAAGCCACTCAGTGGCTTGCTTGAAATGTTTCTCTAATTTGGGAATAAAAAAGAAAATTGCCACCTGGAAGAGAATATTTTTCAAGAATGATAGGACAGCACATGCCATGAAATTATAGTAACAGCAGCTGAACACCGATCCATCTGGAAACTTTAAACAATACATCTGGCAATTTACAGGTAATAACTTGTCACGTTTGACAGAAAAGTTCATAAATATTTCTCATTATTACCAAACAAGACATCGATGAGCTCAAAGCCCAAACCTATAAATCTAGGGGTCATATTGGCCGGCTGTCTTGAAGTAAACATAAAGTCAGCTACTATTTCAAATTGGAAAATGCCATAAACATACAAAAGAAGTCAAAATATTTGTGAATAAAAGTAATCTGTTTGATGGGAGGATGTAATTTGGTTTTAAATATAAGGGGGCCTTTGCTAGAATAGTCATAGATTTTTTTCTTCCTAGAATTCTCCAGGTTTATTTCACTTTGCCCTGGTATAGTGTCAATGGTATCTCCTTCCACTCTCAAATTTATCCTTGTGCCACGTTGAGAGATAAATTATATTGTTTCCCTAATTTTAACATACTCATCCTCCCAAGGATAAAAAAAGATGAAATAATCAAACCTCAAATTAGATTTCCAACTGTTTTAAAAATAGGTAGAGAAAAGGCTGTTGGCTTTATTGAGGATACTAACTTTGACATCTCTTAGTAGTTAAGGACGACTGTCCCAGGAAAAGCAGATCAGCATGTGGTCTCCCCCCGCCCCCCCACACATATATGCTAGCCTACAGAAGTATGTATGTATAGAAACACTCACACGCATCAAAACACACATACACACATAAGATTGGCTATAAACTCTATTATAATAAATTATCCAAGTGTAATTGTTCTAATGTTCTTTCTGAGAAGTAATGCCGACCTACTAGCACTTTCTAACTCTCTTGTAACACATTTTTTAAATCAGTAGATATATTTATGCATACTCTAAAAGCTCAGACAAAAAATAATTATTTATAGAAAACACCCACTCATAAAGACCTAGAATAACTATTTTTAGGATAGAAATTCAAACTTCCAACTAAAAAAATTAACATGATGAATTCTGCTGGTACGATCCTTATCACAACATTAATAATTGGAAACACTACTTGCAAAGAAAAGACTTATGAACTAATTTAACTTCAATAATTTATCTTTGGTACAAATGAAATCTTATTGCATTAAGCAATTGTTTCTTCCCATAACAAAATAGTTCCTCCTCTCTTCTCAACGGGCCTTCTACCTTGTTTTGAACTTCCTTATTTTTATTAAATGTTTTCAGCAAGAGTGACTAGAATTTTTTTCACAATCAAGTCATTTAAATCTCAGGAATAAAAGCAAGTAAACATTTTCCCAATCATGCTTTTCCTGAAGCAGTTTATAAAAATGATCATGAGTTCAGTTAAGATGAGCTCTGAGTGAAATGGATAAAGCTTAAAAATAATATATTAAGAGATTAAACTAGAAAGTTTGCAATTATATATTGTTTTTAAATCACCTTCAAGCCATATTATCTATATATGAATAGATCTTGATTAAAATCTATTTAATTTAGGTGGGAGGGGGAAGAAGAATACTAATGCATCAATTATCCTGTTGCCCCAGTTAAAAGATGCATATTATTTAGGATCACCTATTTCATTAACAATCCCAAGACAACCATATCATAACTGAATTTTACAATTTTTTTTTCAATTTATTTCAGGGAAACATTGATCAGCATATTAAAATATTCAAAATTTAAATTTAAATTTAAGATATTTGCAATTTTCTAGATTTTAAGACTATCCTCCAAAAGAGAACTGCAAGAACTTGATTAGTGAAATTCAAAACATTATCTCACTTTTAGCTACTAATTGTATCTACAGTTATGTATTTTTACAACCATTTTATTTCATTTGCATATGTATGTAACTGTGCTGTTTTCATTTTTTTATATAATGAAATCAATTTTCATACATTCAAACTTACTCCATACTGCTATTAAGAGAGTCTTGGGGAAAGGATAGTGACTTTGAGGTAAGTGAGAAGACTCTGAGTTGGATAGAGCTCTTATCTTGATTGGTTGCAGAATCAAAGTAAATCCTATTTAGTTTAGATGGATAAATTCATCTCTAGGTACCAAGGTTCCTTCATTCTCATGTATTCAGGAAATGTCAAGTCTGGAGATCACACTAGTTAGGAGGACAGATGTCTCAGACATGACCAATGCTATCAGGTGACCCTGTCATTAAGGATACATTGGCTTAATTAAAGGGGGTTCACCATTGCTACTGTTTTTCCTTTTTTTTTCTTCTTCTTCTTTTTATTTTCTTTTTACTCAGTGATAGTAAATGTTTTCATTTCCAGGGAGGTCATAAGAAGGATCAGTTGCACCAATGTGCCTAAGATTTTCTGCTAGTTTAATGAGGAGAACCTTTAATAGATTCCTTCTAACTCTGAAGACTTTTTAATTGCATAATGTAAAATACTAAATACCTGCAAACCTGTATCTTTAAAAATTATATTCCTGTTCTGTGAATCTTTGCGTGTCACTTTTTTTATATATTTCTAATCTTTTTTATTCCCAAGTAATCAGTCCTAAAAGGCAGTATTATTTTCTAATAGAAATGCTTGCAGATGTTAGATTGAGAGTGTTCCCCCCAGGCATCATCTCGCATAATTAATCTGAACTTCATGCACCTTTTTGCCCAGGAGAGAAGAGGAAGCTTGCTTCTGAAGTCTCAGCTGAACTAAGCAACTTGCAAATTAAAATATCTACTGCATTTTGTATAGTGTTTGATATTTTGTCACATGTCAGTAGTTAAAAGATTTGAAATCATAATAAAAATAATTCTAAGTCAATAACAATTGACCTTTGACATCATCCCTCTTCTCAGTCACTTCTTCTAAGATCTGATGGTGCTGTGTCTCACCTTGTACCTCTGCCCACCCTCTGACAAGAATCCCTTTGCAAATTCCACCTATCATTTTACTTCTCAGCATTCCTGATGTATCTAGATAGAGAAAACTTGGGTGGTGTGGAAAGTACATGAGTCAGACATATCTCTATTCTGCTGCCTCTGAGACACTAAACACATTGTTTTGGCTCTTTTTAGTATGAACTTCCCTGTGTTTTAGTTAAAATGTAGGAGTTCTTTTTATAAGTTTGTTGAAAAAGTTAAAATCAGATACAAAACTAAACCACTTTTGTGTATGGTACATAGTAGGCACTCAATATATAATTAACTTTTATACTTTTTATTACCCTATAAAACACCTGTACCTGGAATAAAAACAATGAATTCCATCTTGGGGTCATAATAATGTGAGACCTTAATGCTTTAATTTTCTTTCTATGAAACATGAGAATAAAACATTACAGAAGATAAAATCCATCCATAATTTTAAACATTTCTAAGTAGAATTTAGTTTTTCCTTTTCATTTCCTTTATAATGTTTGGATGTATATAACTACAGATTAGAAACATATGTATATACATATATGTATAATTTTAAAATTGTTACTTTCAATATTTCTTCATGGTTTCATAGTTGTTGCATTTATGGTTGCATAATATCCTCATATACTGGTATTGAAAACGTAAAACTATTTTCAGAATATACCATGATAAATAATGCTGCTATAAGAAGCTTGTTTTATACAATCTTTTCCAAGAATTCTAAGTGAAATGACTGAATGAGGATGGGTAATCACTAAGTATAAAATGGCTCTTGATAGATAGAAGTATGTGAAATAAAGAGGCAACAACTCTGTCTGTACTTAAAGTAGTGGTGTTAAAATTGGAGTTTAATTAAAAGTGGCTTTCCACTGGGAGAGCTTAGAGGAGTATCTAAGAGAAGCCAATACCTTTGACTTCATGTGCATATGAGGTATTGAGGATTGAACCCAGTGTGTGTGTGTGTGTGTGTGTGTGTGTGTGTGTGTGTGTGTGAAGGTCTATCTCTCAGTTTCACTCCCATCCCTTCTTATTTTTATTTTTGAAATATGGTATTTCTAAATTACAGTGCAATGACTTCAAACATGCAATCCTCCTGCCTCAGATTCCCAAATACAGGCATGTACCACCATGCACAGCTGCCTTTGACTTCTTGAATCCTTCAGTTAAACTAGGGCTGATTGTCTTACAAATTTCTAAATAAATCACAGTATAAATCTGGAATCAAACAAATACAGACATCTGAGTCCAATGAGAAATATTTGCCAAAAATTTACCTCCAGCATAATTAATGTGTATGCACACACAATCACCAATTCTTATATAGAAATCATCACATTTTGAAGAATTCTATAACTATTTTTTCCAATATAGAAAGTATGAGCCAGGCATGGTGGGCACGTTTGTAATCCCAACATTTGGGAAACTGAGACTGGAGGATCTGGGTTCGTGGCCAGCCTCAGCTACCTAGTGAGGCACTCTGCAACTTAGTGAGACCCTGTTTCAAAATAAAAATAAAAAATAGGGCTGGGGGTATAGCTCAGAGGTAGAATGTCCCTGAGTTCAATCCTCAGTACCTCAAAAAAAAAAAAGAAAAAAAAGAAAGTATGCCTTCATAGGCAAATTTATTCATTTATTTTATCATTTTTTTCTATTTTGTAGCCCCATTTTGATTACTGTTAACATATTCTCTTTTATCTAAAAAGATTGACATCTCCCTAATGTCAAGTTTTTATGCAGAGTGCAGAGTTTTAACTCAATTAGAACAAAGAGTGTTACCCTAGAAAAATAAATTACCAGTTTACTGCATATTTTATTTTCTTGATAGGAGTTTCTGTGTTCAGCCCTGTTGGGATATGTTTGGCTTCTCTCTCCTGATTTATGTCACTTTCTCTTTCATTCTCTGCAAAACCTTTCTGCCTTGCAGCTTTCCCCATTCATTTGAGGATATGAAGGTTTGATACAGGTGAATTGGCCTCCCTGAAGACATAGAGTACGGAAACTTTTCTATAAAGCTTGACACAGAGTTCAGAAACTTTCCTATAAAGTCATATATCAGATGAAGAGTTGTGGGAAAAAATAGCTGCCTATAGCATCTCATTTCACCTTACCTGGGAGGTCATACTGATAGCTGAAAATACATTGCCCAACATATTCACCAACAATACATTATAGATACCACCCCCATGAATAACATTCCACAGAATTCACATGATAGACATTCAGTTGAGTAATAAGATAATAAATTCGGAGAAAAACTTCACTCTGAATATTTAATAATCATATTTAGCATGTTTATAGCATATTATATTTTCAAAGTGAGGCATCAGAAATTATAGTAAATTTAGGAGCTACACAGGATGTGGAGACAAGTTCAAGATCATTATGCCCATTTTGCAGTTTAAGAAAGAGAAAATGTGGGAAATTAATGGATTTTCATCATATAATTCCATTGGTGTGACATTAGAAAAAATAACAAAATTACTGACCCACTCTTGAGCTGCTTGGTCAGAAGATGCACATGATGTCTGGCTGATGGATCTTCCTACCTCCAGGCAATAGCATTTCCAAAGGATAATGTTCTTTCTTCATTTGTGCATTTCATATTCATTCATTTACTCATTCAACTCAGAGTAATACTCTATATGTGCCAGGCGCTGTCCTAGTACTGACTAGGTACTCAATAACATTTTATTTAATGAATAATTATGAGCAAAAACCGTCAGTCAGAAAGTACTAGAGGCTAAAGTTTCATTTATTATAATTCTATACAGTTAGTATACAGTGATATTATGGAAAATTTTAGTAATTGAAGTAATTTTAGGGAGGAAATTTATTTATATTATATATAAACATTTATCTTACATAATTTAATTTAGCAATTTTAATTCTATTTTTAATAATTTTACATTTATTACATAAAACATATAAAAATTAGAGTATATACACATATTTTTCCTATTTGTCATACCATAACTGGATGAACCAGTTTTTATGGTTCAGAATTAACTTTGAAAGTTAACATTTCTTTCAATACTGAGGGACTGGTCTCTATTTTCCTCTCTACAATTACATTTCTGTACATAAAGCAGCATCCTTTGAACCCAGTAAGAATACACATGTGGCAGTACTTTGAGTAAAAAAAAAAAAAATAGTAACAATAGCTCTTTACAACTCATATTAGATGGGGAGGAACTCATATCAGACACATGAAAGAATCCTTAAAGAAATACTTAAGGAACTCATTTGGAACAAATAAAACAAAACAGACTATAAATATAAGTAAATAGAAATCATATACAAAGAAATATAAGACAGAATATAAATAATTATATTTATATATTTGTTTATTTTAAATTCTAATAAGTTTCAAATATCTTAAAATAAAAATAATAGACATCTATATGTTAAATGTCCATATTATATGCAAATTCAATGGTACCTAAAATGCAAAAAAGATGTTTGTCAAAATTTTCCAATTAAATATTCTATACATATAAAATTCCACGCATATATCTATATATTCACACACACATACATACCTATATAGATGTCCACATACCTTGAATACAATATTTGGAGCTGTGCCTGGTGGAAGGTACCTGTGTTTAAGGCTAGTGCATGGTAACTTAAAGAAATCCTGTCTAAATTTTAAAAAATAAAATAGGGCTGATGGTGTAGCTTAGATTTAGAATGCCCCTGGGTACAATCCCCCCCAAAATAATAATAATAATAATAATAATAATAATAATTAATAATAATAATAATAATAATGCAAGAGAAGGAAATCAGTAAGTACAAAGAGGAAAAGAAAAATCAAAATGATCTCTATTTGCAGATGACATATTATACTTAGATGACCCAATAAACTCAACCAAAAGGCTTTTAGAGCTGCTGATCATCAAATTCAGCAAAGGGTCGATACAAAATCAATGTAAAAAAGAAAAAAAAAAAAACAGAAGCTTTTCTGTATGCCAATAAATCCATTGGAAAAAAAATCCAGAAAACATTTCCACTCACAATTTCCCTCAAAACAATAAAATACTTAGGAATAAAAATAACCCAGGAGGTTAAATACCTCTACAATGAAAATTATAAAACATTGAAAAAAGAAAAAGAAATCAAAGAAGACCTTAGAAGATGGAAAGATCTTCCATGATCTTGGATAAGTAGAATAAATATCATTAAAATGGCCATTCTTCCAAAAGTGATCTACAGATTCAATGTGATACCAATTAAATTATCAAGGTCATTCTTCACAGACATAGAAAAATCAGTCCTTAAATTCATTTGGAACAATAAAAAGCCCAGAATAGGCAAAGTAGTTCTTAGCAACAAGAACCATGCAGGAGGTATCACAATACCTGACTTCAAACTATACTCAAAGCCATAGTAATAAAAAATACCATGGTATTGGCATGAAAACAGACACATAAACCAATGGAGCAGAATAAAAGACTCAGACACAAATCCATACACTTACAGCCAATTGATATTTGATAAAGGGGACAAAAACATATACCAGAAAAAATAACATCTTCAACAAATGGTATTGGCAAAACTGGTTATCTATATGCAGAAAAATAGAAATAAATAGCACTTTTACACCCTGCACAAGAGTCCATTCAAAATAGATGAACAACCTAGAAATTAGACCAGAGACCTTGCAGCTACTCGAAGAGGGCATAGGACCAACACTCTAACACACAGGCATGGGTAAAAGCTTCCTCATGAAGACCCTAAAGACACAAGAAATTCAAAGGAAGATCAATAGGTGGTATTGCGTTAAACTGAAGAGCTTCTGTGCAGCAAAAGAAATTAGCAAGAACCTCAACAGAGAACTGACAGAATGAGAGAAGATTTTTGCCAGCTAGTCCTCTGATAGAGAACTAATATATAGAATATAGAGAGAACTCAAGAATGTCACTACCAACAAATAAAAATAAATAAATAAATAAATAACCCAATAACAAAATGGGCAAGTGAACTAAATAGACACATCACAAAAGAAGAAATACAAATAAATTAATGCATGAAAAAAATGCTCAGCATCATTAGCAATCAGAGAGATGCAAATCAAAACTACCTTGAGATTTCACCCAATTAAAATGGCAATCATTAAAAACACAAACAACAACAAATACTGCCGAGGGTGTGGAGAAGTAGGAATTCTAATGCATTGTTGGTGGGCTTGTAGATTAGTGCAACCACGTTGTAAAACAGTATGGAGTATCCTCAGAAGAATGGGAGTGAACCTACCATATGACCCAGCTATACCACTCCTGAACATATACCCCCCAAAATGGGAACTAAACTACCAGAGTAAGGCATGCATATTTATGTTTATAGTGGCACAATTCACAATTGCCCAACTATGGAACCAGCAACCAGATGAATGAATTACAAAACTATGGGATATGTCCACAATGGAATTCTACTCAGCCATAAAGAAGAACAAAATTATGTCATTTGCAGGGAAATAGATATAACTGGAGCATATTATGCTAAGTGAGATTAGTCAGTCGCAAAAAAGTAAAAAATCAGATGTTCTCCCTAATATGCAGAAGCTAGAGAGAAAATAGGATATAGGAGGGACTCCAAAGAAAGAGAAACCTTAGATGAATGAAGAAAGTGATCTACCTGCAGTAGATGGGCAGGAAGAGGGAACCACCTCATTGGATATGATGTACATACACAAACTTATCAAAGTCAATCACGGTGCTGAACATGGGAAAGAAGGGAGGGGCTGGGAATAGGGAAGGACCTAGGAGAGGGCTCATGAGTGCTGTATGCATGTATGCCTCTATCACCTTGAACTTCATCAAGATGTATGATTACAATGTACAAATAAAATAATGATATTATTATTATTATTATCATTATATCTTTCAAAAGTTTCCTTAAAGTTTGATTAGAATCCTTTTATATGCATATATATGTATATGTATGCACCTAAAGCCTAAAATACGGATTATTAATAAATTTATTATATCTTACTAGCTAATTTATTCTTTTCTGAAGGAGGGAGATCCTGGGAAACAAGGGCCAATATGCACATCATTAGTAATCAGAGAGATGCAAATCAAAACTACACTAAGATTCCATCTAACCCCAATTAGAATAGCAAACATCAAGAAATCAAACAACTGTAAATGCTGGTGAGAATGTGGGAAATAGGAACTCTTTTACACTGTTAGTGGGATTGCAAATAATGCAGCTGCTATGGAAATCAGTATGAAGATTCCTCAGAAAACTGGGAATGGATTCACCACATGATCCAGCTATACCACTCCTGGGTCTCTTTCCAAAGGGAATGAAATCAGAATATTATAGTAATATATCTATATCCATGTTTTATAACAGCACAATTCATAATAGCCAAATAATGGATCAACCTAGGTGTCCATCAACAGATGACTAGATTACAAAATGATGGGTTATACACACAATAGAATTCTACTCAGCAATAAAGAAGGACAAAATTATGTCATTTGCAGGAAAATGGATGGAACTGGAGAACATTATGTTAAGTGAGATTAGCCAGTCACAAAGGGAAAGGTCATATGTTTTCTCTCATATCCTGAAGCTAGGGAGTAATTGGGATACAAGAGAGACTTTAAATAATGGAGGAGAAACTCCAGTGGAGCAAGGGAGGTGGCTTGGAGGAGGGAGTAGAGGGAGAATTAATAAAGGAATCAATTCCACTGATATTACGTATATATTCAAGAATACCAATGCCAATCTCAATAGCTTATATGGGGAACATGGGGAGTAGGGAGGGAGCCAGGGGCAAATCCACCCAGTGCAGTGTGTATGTATGCCACTCTCATTATGATATGAGACTATACTGTACCAACAAAAGTGTAAAAACAGCAGTGATAGAAATTAAAATGGAATTAAAAATATTGTCAGAGTTACACACTTGTGGTCACTTTAGAAGTAAACAAAGCACTATGTTAAATGAAGTGTGTTTGTTCTTATCTGTTCCTCTCTGTAAAATGCATCACACTAATAGAACTTAACAGTTTGGCAGGTAGGAGCTGGGCTATTGATTGGTTTTCCACAGTGCTGATTGCAAGCTTTTATGATTTCGTCGCAATTGTTCAGCTCTTTGGGGAATCAATATTATCTAATCATTTTACAAAGGAAATATATATGTATATATAGTTGTAAATGAGTTCATCTTTGAATTTTCTTTTTTCTGCTAAATTAAATCACAATGACTTGTCTGAGAGAAAATAATGTTTTTTAAGTTATGTCTTTATTGGAGATTTATTTTTCTTCTACATAGTCTTTCAGCAATAGTATCTTGGTAATTTGTTTCAATGTAGGTAAAACCAGAGCTCCTCAGTATATGATTTCCTTCCTTTTCCTTTTCCATAAATTTCCTTACCATTATCTTAGTCTGCTTTCTTATTTATTTCTTAGAGTGGAGTTTATTCCAACATTTCTAAGTCTACCTGTAGTCACTATAAACTAGGTTTACACCTTATAACTTATTATTTTCTTTGTTAATACTTGAAGAATTTTTCATTTTATTTATTTTTTTTTAAATTTTTTTTATTGTAGTAATTCGTGCAATATAACATACATCCTTGTTAAGTACGGGTTGTTAACAACATATTTGCACATAGTTCTCATTTGACCCTTTCCCCGATTCCCACCCCAATCCCCTCCCCTTCCCTCCCCCTCAGGTTCACTTCGGTGAGTGACCTTGATATGATTGTGTAATTACATCATAT
>PVLC010047395.1:0-11113 GCA_004027655.1 Graphiurus murinus
CGTGTTCACGGCCAGCCTCAGCTACCTAGTGAGGCATTCCGCAACTTAGTGAGATTCGGTTTCAAAATAAAGAATAAAACATAGGGCTGGGAGTGTAGCTCGGAGGTAGAATGCCCCTGAGTTCAATCCCCAGTACTGCAAAAAAAAAAAAAAAAAAAAAAAAAAAAAAAAAAAAAAAAAAAAAAAAAAAAAAAAAAAAAAAAAAAAAAAAAAAAAAAAAAAAAAAAAAAAAAAAAAAAAAAAAAAAAAAAATGCACCAAGAAAAGACTAGAAGGAAGTTGACCCAGATGCCAGCAGTTTATATATTGGAAACCCAGTTACCAGATCTAGCAGTGCTGTGCAATGATTGCCTGTCAGCTTAATTTTGCAAATGATCAGCGATGACAAGGCTAATTCCATTTATATTTAGAGTGGAATTGTGTGTGTGTGCACAGGTATATATATATTCTTGTTTATCTTTCCATCTATATATTAGGTGTATTCAGAATGTTGCAGACTTGGAGCCCTTGCTGACAGAGGTTGCAGGTGTAGCTCACTCTGGAGTTC
The DNA here is from genome assembly GCA_004027655.1 of Graphiurus murinus. Lineage (NCBI taxonomy): Eukaryota > Metazoa > Chordata > Mammalia > Rodentia > Gliridae > Graphiurus > Graphiurus murinus. Next base: position 547 of record PVLC010047395.1, read on the forward strand.
TAGAACAGGCATGCAGCTGGTGAGGAAACTCTAGTGCGGGTTGCAAGGAGAGCCCAAGAACAGGAGGTTGGCCTTTGTGCTTGTGTGCGCCTGCAAGTTTCATATTTCTTCTTTTGTGCAGATTCCACATGTGTTTGGACAGCTCGTGTAAGTGAATAAAATAGCCCTTTGACAGAAATGACAAAAACGGAGGGACTCGGGGGGAGGGCCTAGTAAATCATTGTATCCAGCACTGTCTTGTTATCTTTGGCAAAGACAATTCTTAGAGAAAGCTCTGTGTGAAACAACAGCATCCGTGGCTCAATTTTATGGGGCACTTGAACTGTCTGCCTTGTCTACTACGAAGTGGCTGTTTTCCCTGGTTGAATAATGATACGCAACATTGTGATAACAAACATGCAGGGGGTCTGGCACTGTTTAAGCACTTTACATACTTGTTTTATTTTATTTCATCTTATTGTGGTACTGGGAATTGGACCCAGAGCTACTCTGAGCTATACCCTCAGCCTTATTTTATTTTTTATTTTGAAACAGGGTCTTGCTAGGTTGCTAAAAGGTCTCGAAAAATTGCTAAGTCTGTCCTTGAGCCTGAGATCCTCCTGTCTCAGCCTCTCAAGTACTGGGATTACAGGCATGCATGTAATCGTGGAAGTCAGCTGTGTAATTTGTCCCCCCGTTTTGTGCTGGGAGCTTTCTTGAAATGACTGGTTTTCTCTGGTTGTTTATGTTTAGTTGGGAGGCATTTCCACAAGAGCTGATGGGCATCTGTGTGTGGGCTTGCACACCGTCAAGATCGCATTTGGGTGGTTCAGTTGGAACCCATCTTTTTTCTTGGGGACCCCCTGCTGCTGTTGACCATAGTCCTTTTCTATTGGGTTTTCCCATTTCCAGAGAGAAGATGTTTTTGATGTTTGCTGCGGGGTGTGAGCTTTGCTGCTAGAATTCCCCAGTAGGAGCTGGGGAAGTGGGCTAGGAAGCAGAGGCCTCACAAACTGAGCTGCAAACTTTGACTTAAACTCCCCCTCTCCATTTTCAGTACATTGTCATGGTTAGACATAGAATGTCCCCTGGACAGCTCATGTATGAATGGTCAGAGTTGACATAACTAAGTCATGAGGGTTGTAATAGCATCAGTAGACAAACCCACTGTAATGGATTTACTGGGTGGTAATGTAGGCAGTTGGGTTGGGTCTGGAGAGGGTGGGTCCCTGGGGTTATGGCCTAGGGGCTGCACTTTTGTGTTTAATCCCCTTGCTCGCTTACTGTCTTGCTTCTGACCTCCATGATGTGAGATCAGAGCCCTTGCTTTCTCCCTTCCTGCTACTTCTCAGATCTGCAGACCCAGCCTCATGTGGACTGAACCCTGAATCTCCAAAAACTGTGAACACATAAATCTTCCTTCCTCTACGTTGCATGGTCAGTTGTTTTGGATTATAGCAGTGCAAATGTTTACTGAGACGAGTGTTTTATTTCAACCTTTGGTTGTTCCCTGCTCCTTTGAGTATAGGTGCTCTGAATTCCATCTCCTCAGAAGAGAAGTATCCTGCTTCTGCCAGGCTAGGGAATGCTCCATGCCTGGCTGCATGGGGTGGGAGATTTTTCAGATTCTCACTAGTCCTACTGTGTGCAGCTCCCTCTGTTTTCCTTCCTCTCCAAAGTCTGCAATTCCTGAGCCTTCTAGAGCGCTGTCTTGGCTTTGGCCTGCTGCTTCTTGTCATCTCTCTCTACAGGCTGAGCTGTCAGCTTTCTTCTGGGTCAGTAAACTCTCTTCAGTTCTCTTTCTTCTAAAACATTTTTTGATGTTCTTGTTTTCTCCTGTCTCTTTCTTCTGACCCCTTTTGTGGACATTGTCTTTTAAATTGTGTGATTATCATTCTAGTGGGGTTGGGGAAGGAACTAGAGATGGGTGGCCGAGCGTAGTCTGTTGAGTTGGAAGAGGACTGTTAGTGAGCTCTCTTCACTGGGTATTTTTTCTGTGACACCTAGGAACACACATTTAAATGCCTGCACAGAGATCCATTGCATGACTTGTAGTTGTTTTGTAAGACTCTTGTACATGGCTTGCTTTTTGAAAGAATTATACCAGTTTCTGTGTCCTCTAGACATGAAGTGAAGCCATTTCATTGCAGACAATGCTGCTCTCTGCTAGTACAGGTGAGGACTTGTCTACCATATGGGGGTGGAAATTATTGGTGTGAACCAGATTAACTTGAGTAATTCTGTCAACCCACACTCTTTGAAGCCTGACTTCCTAGCTGGGTGACCTTGAGCAAACTATTTAACTGCTCTGGACTTTAGTTTCATCTTCTATAAAGTGGGATAGGAATAATTATATGCAAATTTTGTTTTGTTGTGTTGGTGGTACTTGAGATTGAACCCAGGGATATTCTACCTCTGAGCTATGCCTTCAGCCCTTTTTTTTTTTTTTAAATTTTGATACAGGGTCTCACTAAATTGCCAAGGCTGGCCTCAAATCTATGATCCTCCTGTCTTAGCCTCCCGATACTGGGATTACAGGTGTGTCCCCCCATGCTTAGCTATGAATAATCTTAAATTTAGATTTTTGCTTTGCTTTCAAGAATGGAGAAGAACAAAATCAATAAAATTACTTTCTTAGGTAGTAATCACAAAGAAAAATTTTTGTCGTTGTTGTTGCTAAAAGGTAACTTCTTTAGGGGGGAAATGTTACATTCTCATTACCAGAAAAACCCAAATGATGAAAAAAAAGCACAAACTCAACCCAAATATCATCATTTTTAGAAGTAATATTGTTAACATTCTGTGAACTCTATCTGCAACTTGCCATGGGCAAAGTCAGGAAGATGGATGGCACTGTTACTATAGATATGATTTTACTTAAAGGTATAAAATAAAATTGACTGAGGTAAAGAAAAGGAAACTGAAGAGAAATTGAGTTTCTGACTTCACCAAAGAAATTAGAAATATCTTTTAGAAATCAAAGTTATAAGAAAAGATGACGAACTTTAAGAAATTAGAATAATTTCTCACAGACTTCGTGTTTCAATTAACATACACTGGCTTTCTTTTTTGAAAGCCAAAAAAAAAAAAAAAAAAAAAAAAAATTAGCATTGACCTTCGCCTGCCTCTCTTCTCCTGCACTTCCAATGTTTTATCAGTTAATTATGAATTTCACAATATAAAGGATTGCAGCATTTATATTCTATTCTGATACCACATTTCAGTCGCTCTTTTACTGAGTCCTCTTTGGATCCAGAGTTTGTTACTTTTTATTATGGCTTTCTCATTCCTGAATTTTAATTTCGATCCATTCTTGGTTGGCTGGATTTCATTGTTTGTTTTTTTGAAAGGAGTCCTGATGGGTCCAGTCTCTCATGGGTTCTTAGCTCCTCGTCTTGGCTGTCTCTTGCAGTCATGTTTGAAGGACATTATGGCTGAGTACTGAGGTCCCGGGCACACTTTCTTGTCCTTGGTGTTTCAGTTCTCTGTTCTGCTTTAGCATCGGATGTTTCTGGAGGTGAGAGTTAAAGCAGAGTAGTGTTTTCCTCTCTTGCACCCAATTAGCCTTTTCCTTGGGATGTGGCCGTACAATTGGTCCATTCTTTGTGAAGTTTAGAACTTTCTAGTACATCTGGGCTTTGGCTGTTCTCTGTCACTTTCTTGGGACTAGTTGTCCTATAATATCTGTACATTTGTGTCCATCTTTGTATCTGAAAGTTTTTATGATCTTTTAATCCAGGCATGATGGTGCATGCCTATAATCAGGACTTGGGAGGCTGAGACAGGAGGATTGCAGGTTCGAGGTTAGCTTCAACAAATAAGCGAGACTTTTAGCAACTTAGCGAGATCCTGTTCCCAAATTAAAAAAATAAAATAGGATTGGGGTATAGCTCAGAGATAGAATGTCCCTCAGTTCAATCCCCAGTACCCAAATAATAACTAAAAATAAAGAATAAAATATTAATAATTTTGCCTATATGTTGAGTAATATTTACTTTGTAGAAACTATAGTTACTTATTTTTTGTTGTTGTTGTTGTGTGTATGTGGTACTGAGAATTGAGCCCAGGGGTATTCTACCCCTGAGCTAGACCACCATCCCTTTTATTATTTTTTGTTTTGAAAGAAGATCTCACTAAGTTGCTGAGAGTCTCACTAAACTGCTGAGGCTGGCCTTGAACCTGGGATCCTCCTCTCTCAGCCTCCCAAGTACTGGGATTATAAGCATGTGCTACCATGCCCAGCTTACTATATTTTTTAATCTCCTTTGTCTTCTAACTCCAACACCTGTTCTTGTAATCATTTATGCTTTGCTATTCATTTTTACTTAACTTTGAGCAATTTCTTCTAACTTGCTCCCTATGTCCTTTTTTACAGGTGCTTCTTCATGCTTTATTGTTAATAGTTATGTGACTTCATTCTGTAAATTTTTTTGTTCATTTCTTTCTTCAGCAGTATCACCCCATCTCAAATCTCTTAGACTAGTGATGATCAATTCTTTGGAACATCGTATCTCACCTGTGAATATCTCTCCTCTTTTGTTCTTGATAATTATCTTCCTATAGAAGCTATAATCTGTATTTCCATAACATGTAATTTTACTCATCAAAGAGCTGGAAAAAATAGGAAGAATGCACAGATTACTCTCCCCTCTTTTGAAAAGACTATTCTATCTTTTTGTATTTCTTTTTCTGATGCTGGGGATTGAACCTCAGAGGTATTCCATCTCTGAGCTACACCACCAGCTCTATCTTATTTTTTATTATGAAACAGGTTTTCGCTAAGTTGCTGAGGGCCTGGCTAAGTTGCCGAGGCTGGCCGTGAACTTGCGATCCTCCTGTCTCAGCCTCCCAAGTACAGGCATGCGCCACCATGTGTCTGACGATATTGTTTTAGCTTTGATATTTTTGAGACAATGGAGAACTATTTTCTCCTAACTCAGCCTTTGATTTTTAAGACCAGCTCTCTGGGCGTGAGACCCGTGCGTTCACGTAGGGATCTGTGCTTCGATAGATTCTCTGTCATCGCAGCCTTGAAATTGTTAATAATTGTTGAACAGTGGGCCTCACACTTTCATCCTGTTGCGGCTCTTCTTGATTGCTTTTATGATGCATATTATTATCTGCCTTTGACTATGTTTCTGCTCTGTGATTATTTGTCTTTAAATGAGGCTGAGCTGTCAGCTGCAAAAACTGATGTGCATGGTGCTGAGGGTCTGAAGGCTGGGCGGGTGGAAGTACAGAACCTCTGTTTACGTTGTGTGTGTTACTGGGGCTCAAACCCAGGGACCTTCTGAGCTATACCTCCACTCTTAGGTTGCTGAGAGTATCACTACATTGCTGAGGCTGTCCTCAAATCTGCAATCCTCCTGTCTCAGCCTCCGGTGTCCCACCACACCCAGCTTCTTGCTTTCTTTTAAAGGCTCTGTTTGTTCTTTTTCTTTCTTTTTTGGTACTTGGGATTGAACCCAGGGGCGTTCTTTCTCTGAGCTACACCCATAGCCCTTTTTGTTTTATTATTTTTAATTTTGAAACAGTCTCACTAAATTACCACATGCTGGCCTCAAACCTGCAATCTTCAGCCTCTCAAGTACTGGGATTCCAAGTGTGTGCCACCATGCTCGGCTTGTGTTCTTTCTTTTACCTTCAGGATAATCTTCTTCCAGTCTTTAACTTTCAAGAGATGGGTATGTTTGAGCCACTCCTGTGTATATTCCTCAAGCCTATGTCTTCCCCTTCTGTAGACTGGTCCAGGCTGGGTCCTAGAAATTAAAAGTGGCATCTGCGTGGTTTGTTCTTCAGCTCTACCTTTTCAGCCATCTGGCCAGATTGTAACTTTTAAACTAAGTGAGAAGGGAAGGCCATGGCAGGTTCAGAGACCCAACATGTACGTTAATATGTCATTTATAAGTCATGTGCTGTAAAGGGAATAGGAAGCTATTTGATGAGAATTGTTCATCCTAGAATAAAATTTTAATGCCGTTGATAAAATATAATGTGTGGTGTGGTCCTTTTTGCTTTTTTTTGCGGGGGGTTATGGGGATTGAACCCTTTGAGCTACATGCCCCAGCCCCATATTATTTCTTATTTGGAAACAGGGTCTCATTAGGTTGATGAGTCTCACTACTTGCTGAGAGTGTCCTCAAACCTGCGATTCCCCGTCTCAGCCTCCCAAGTGCTGGTATTACAGGTGTGCTCCACCGTGACCGGTTTATTTTTGCCTTTTAAAAAAGTTATGACCATGTATTGAAAAATATTGGGAGGAAGAAAACAAAACAAATGTTATTTTCCTGGTGGCTAAACTCTACTTCATTCTTGCCTGTAGTGACTCTGTCCCTTAGGTGTATTGAAAGAAACAATCACAAAACATAAAGCTCACAGAAAGACAGGAAGGATGCAATGAAACCAATGCAATTCTTTTTAAAATGCAGATTTAAAAAATGCAAATCATTTGCATTAAAATCATTTAAAAAATCATTAAAATCATTTAAAAAATGATTTGCATTTTTAAAATCCAGATTTAAAAAAATGACTGAGCTATGAATAATGGTATGGCAATACCTCAAAAAATAAATTACTCTATGATCCATCAATCCACTTCCCTGTATGGACTCAAAAGTGAAAGCAGGGATGTGTAGACACAATCACACACCAGCAGTGTCTGTGCCATTTAAGGCACAGTGGTCAAGTGACCTAAGAATTTGTGAGGACCTGCCCTTTTCAAAAGGTCCCTCCAAGTCCCCTGCCCTTCTGAGGGTTGAGTCAGCTCATTCTCATGTTTTCAGCTACTACTAATGGTAACCACTAAGCCTAGCACTTTTTTTTTTTTTTTTTTTTTGGTCCTGGGGCTGGAACCCAGTGTCTCAGACAGGCCAAGCACACTGAGCCCCAGCCCGAGCTCCAAGCTTTGTATTATTTTTGAAGGTTGATAATTTTTGATAATTTTATTGATGAGCTACGTTGCATGGTGGGTGGGGAGGGGGAACCAGGTTTAATAACCAGTTGTTTTGAAAAACAAAAACAAAACTCTGGCTCCCAGTGTTTGCCAATTTCCGTGGTGTAACTATTCCAGCTGAGGCCAGGTTTAGACAACTGGCATGACATGACCCAACACAGAATTAGGAAGATATGCAATGTTACTTTCTCACATAGTATTGTCACCACGTGAATGTGAAAGACAAAAAAAAAAAAAAAACCCAAAAAATTCAAGGTCATAGTTAATAGGAAAATATCATGACATCATTAGGAAGTGGCGGTTTTTGAGTATTCATTACCTTTGTCTTAAAATAACCATACCTTGATATGATTTATTTATTTTTTCTTTATTTAACAGCTGGTTGGTGGGTAAACATTCCTGACAATTTAGCATTGGTCCTTATGAGCCGGCATCATCTGGCTCCAGCACACCACTGGAAAGAAACCTCTTGCATTTTTTAGCGGGGCACAAGAAGACAAGTGTAGACGTGGAAGGCATCGGGCACGGGGGTTACTGCAGTAAAGCCACACACACATGTGGCTGCTTCAGGCGCTGATCTGCTCTAGAACTTTATTTTGGGGAGAATACTTTTCTGTCTTAAGGTTCCATGAGTTCAGAATATGAGCAGAAGACCTAGGGAAAAGGTGTGTCTTGGCATTTGGAGTGGGATGGTGCATTCTTAGTGGATACCATTCCTGAAAGCAGCATATCAGGATCTCTTTACTAAATTCCAGATGATTTTGATTCTTTCGGTCATCTTTTTTTTTTTTTTTCCTGTCTCCTGCTAGTGATCAAACCTTAGGCTTTGTGCATGCTAGGCAAGCATTCGACCATTGAGCTACATCCTCAACCCCTTCATCATTTTAAAGTGTACGGTTCAGTACGTTCACATTGTAAAACTGTCACCACCATCCGTCTCCAGAACCCCTCCATTGTCTCCACCAGAAACCCTGTTCCCAGTAACCACTAAATGCCCATTCTCTCCCTCCCTGGCCCTGAGCGCCCACCATTCTGCTGTCTCTGAATTTGCCTGTTCTACAGAGACACATAAGAGGAATCGCACAGTATTTGTGACTGTCTTGTTTCACTTAACATAATGACTTCATAGTTCATTCATGTTATCGAGCGTGCCAGAATTTCCTGTTTTTGTTTTTTTTTTTTTTTAACTGGGATTGATTGATCCAGGGGTTTCCACCTCTGAGCCACACCCCTAGACCTTTTTATTTTTTATTTTATTTTGAAATAGGGTCTTGCTGAGGCTGTCCTCAAACCTGCGATCCTCCTGTCTCAGCCTCCCAAGTACTGGGATCACAGGCATGTGCCACTGTGTGCAACTTGGAATTTCCTTTTAAAGGCTGGATAGTATCATATTGCAGGAAATACTAATGTATAATGCGCCACATTTTGTTTATATGATCATCTGTTAATGGACACGTGAGTGGTTTCTACTTTTCGGCTATAGTAATTGAAGATGCTATGAACATGAATGTACAATTGTCCGCCCAAATCCCTGCTTTTACTTTTGAGTATATAACTGGAGGTGGAATTGCTGGATCATATGGTAATTCCATGTTTTATTTTTTAAGGTATGGCCATACCATTTTTCATAGCTCAGGCATCTTATTTTTTTATATATTTAAATCTGGAAGAATATAGCATTTTGCAAATGATTGTACTGATTTGATTGTATCCTTCCCAGGTAGATAGTATGTCTTTCTGTGAGCTTTGTCTTTTGTGATTGTTTCTTTCAACACGCCATATATTTGAATGTCTGCAGGGTGCTGTACGCTCTTGACACTCCTAACCCAATTAGGAGTGCAGATGCCGTGTAAGATCAGGCATTGTCTGAAGAGTGCCGGAGGGCAATACAGCGAGCTCTATTTGAGAAGACAATAGTTTCCTGGAGGATGAGACACTGATTTAATCTTTGATAAAGGAAGAAAATATTATCAGGTGGGAATTTTGGAAATAGTAATCCAGGCAGAGGTAAGGGGAGGAGGCTGTGTGCCCTCATGGGAAACAGGAATGTCTGGGAAGGTTAGTTTAGTGTCACTGTTGGAGACTTGAAATCAAGGCTATTCATTCAATTTTGTAGGTAATAGGGAGCTATGTGAGACTTCTCAGCAGGGGAGTTACATGGTTGCTGGAGACTACAGACACAAAAGTCATGTGTCAAAACATCAGGACAATGTTTGGTGGGGAAACTTAAAGTTTGTTGTCTTATTTTCATTTTTCTTTTGTTGATATGATATCTGCAACCAGAGCTTGGTGCTATTTTTTTTAATGTATCAATATTTACCTTTATTTAAAACATGCTATTATAATTGATGTAGAATATGTATTAGCCAGTTGGTCAAATCTTGATGAGAATTATTTGGGACCTGAGAAAAAGAGAATTCCTGAGGAAGTATTCCCTAGTCCATGTCATCTGAGGTAAGCCTTCTCTGAGCTTTGGAGAACCTTTGAACCAGAGCAGTGTTTGCTCTGCTGGGCCCTCAGGTGACAGGATCACCCAACCGAGATGGCCGTGGGGCTGAATGGTTTCTGTAGACATCCTTGTCCTGAATGTCTAGAATGTTACTGTGAAAAAGAAGCTCAATAAATATTTGTCAAATGATTGAAGTTTCCAGATAGGAAGTCTTTGTTATGTTAAAGACTTTAAGTAGTGCCCTAGAGCCTTAAGCTGTCCTGACCTCCCACATCAGCCTCAGGGGCTCTTGGGCTTCCTGAAGGCTAAGGCCTCTGCCCTTGAAGGATTCCCCTTTCTAAGACTGTTTGTGATGTTAAGAATGATAGCCAGGTGTGGTGATGCATGTGGAATTAGGATTCCAGTACTTGAGAGGCTGAGACCTGAGGATCACAGGTTTGAAGACAGCTTCAGCAACTTAGTAAGAAAGACCCTGTTTCAAAATCAAAATAAAACAAGGCACTGGGGGTCTAGCTCAGAGGTGAAATTCAATTCTTACCACTAAAAGATAACAACAGCGAACCAGGAATGCATGCCCTGCTTATCCATGACACACCAAGTAGGCCCAGAGTGATTGATTTTTTTCCCAAAGGAATCTTATTTATTAATTTTTAGGTGCTGTGATTAAACCTAGGACCTTGCACGTGCCGGGTGAGCTCTACCTCAGAGCAGCATCCCCAAGTCCCAAAGCGCTTCTTTGACATTGTGGTTGTGTTTTCTCAATACGTCATAGATTTGAACATCCAAAGTGTGATGTACACGCTTGCCCAATCAGGAGTACAGGTGCTATTGTAAGTGAGGCATAACTTGAGAAGTGCCAGAGGGAGACACGGTGCCTGCTGGACTCTCAAATAGAGGACCAGAACCGTCTCAGGGAGGATGTGGTGAGGCATGGTGGCTGGCCAGCTCCACAGGTGTCAGATGTCACTGTCACCCCAGCAGAGAGAGCCCTTCTTGTCATGCCATGCAGGCGTCCTTACCCTGCTGATCCGGTGAACTGCTAGGAGCTGGCTGAGGGGGATCTGCTTGTTAGGATGGGATTGAGACCGTGGCCACGGCCATGGATTTGCGCCCCCTACAGGGCTTTATGTTTATAGGGCAGTGGAGGCTGGTATAAGGTTGTGATGGTCAGAAATTAGTTTTTTTTT
>PVLC010047396.1:0-11104 GCA_004027655.1 Graphiurus murinus
GCTCCAGGCTTGTGTCCGGGGCATCGAGGATTCGGGTCACCATGGGGAATGGTTTGAGTGTAGGGTCTTGGGACTGTGTTGGGGGATCTCCGGGTCATACTGAACAGAATGGTCGCAGGAGTCGGTCCTGTTGACCGCAGGGGCAAGAAGCACCCTCAAACTCAGTGCTTCTGCGGTCCCTCTGCGCCCTCCCGCGGCGATCCACGGAACTGCGCCGCACTCGTCCCTGGGGCGCACGCGGCTCCTCTACCGCCCCCGCGTGGCCACGGTGTGCGCTGAAGCCCGACCCGACTCACGCCCGGCCCGGGATGGGGTGGCTTCGCTCAGAAGTGGCTGAGGCCACTCTGCCGGGAGCTACGCAGAGAGCTGGCCTCCCAGGCGCTCCGGGAGAGGCCCAGCTCCGCGGATCCGCCCTTTGCGCCGGCCCTCGGGGGCAGGAGACGGAGTACCTGGCGCAGGACGGCTTGGCGCAGCAGGATGTACACCCAGGGGTCCAAGATCTGGTTCCAGGAGGCTAGGCGCACAGCCAGAAAGAGCAGCCGCTGCAGGGAGCTAGAGTTCCAGCCGCCTACGGCCAGCACCACCAACACCTGCGGGAAAAACCCTTATGAGCAGGCAGAGGTAGCTGGGGGCGTGGTGGGAAGGTTAGGTGGCTAGGAGAGGAAATGGACGTCCTAGGGACCTGAAATGGTATCTTTAGCTGGGCTCAGTGGCGCACGCTTGTTATTTCAGTACTTGGGAGGCTGAGACGAGGATTACAGGTTCGAGGACAGCCTCAGCAAGTAGACTCACCAACCTAGTGAGATCCTGTTTCCAAATAAAAATAAAATGGGGCTGAGAATGTAGCTCAGAGGTAGAATGCTTCTGGGCTCTTTCTCTAGTAACCTGTGCGCGGGCGCGCGCACACACACACACACACACACACATACACACACAATGGGTATCTTTGTGTGTGGCAGGAGTACTGGGGATTGAACCCAGGGGCATTCTACCCCCGAGCTACACCCGCAGCCCTTTCTTAGGGTCTCCCTAGATTGCTGGGAGTCTCGCTGAGACTGTCCTCGAACCTGAGATCCTCCTGTCTCAGCCTCCCAAGTACTGGAATTACAGGTGTGCGCCACAATGCGGGGCCTTAAATGGGTATCTATGTGGGGAAGTGCCAAGGAAGGAACGGAAGAAGCAGAGGCCTGCAGTACAAGAGACCGCAGGGAAGGATATAAAAGGGGATGGGGAGGCATCGGGGTTTGGAAGCTAAAGCTGGTGGGAAGGCTTGTGGGGGGAAGGAAAGGGGGGATGTAGGTGAAAAAGGACTTCGGAGAAAGAGGGCAAAGAAGTGGTTCTCGGGGCAGGTGGGACCTTTAACGTGGTGGAGCCCTGGCTAGGCGAGGGGCCCAGGTATCCAAGAATAGAGGGGGCGGGGAAGCTGCACCCCTCACCAGGAGCGGGCTCCAGCAGATGCACGACACCACCATGATGCCCACGAGCTGTCCCACCATCTCCACGTCGTGGGCGCGGGCTCTGCGCGCTGAGCCGCCGCCGCGGGAACCGCGGAGGGACGGGGAGGCCGAAGCGATGGACGAGGCAGACGAGGCGGAGGCCGAGCGAGGTCCGCGCGCCCCCCAGCGCCGGCGGCCGTCGGGGCCGGAGGCCTGGGAGAGCCGCCCTCCCGAGCGGCGGCGCCAGCGGGCGCGCAACAGGGCCAGGCCGCTGAGTGTGTTGCACACGAGCGCGGCAAGTAGCGCCACCAGGCCGAGGCCGGCGAAGAGGCCGGCGAGCAAGGCCTGGCGCCAGCCGCCCGGTGGCCCGAGGTCGATGAAGCACCAGGTGCCGGGGTACTGCAGCTCGTAGCGACCCACGCGCGCCAGGGGCAGCAGCGCCACGGCCAAGGCCAGCGCGCCCAGCACGCCCAGCGCCAAGCGCGCGCGGGCCACCGAGACGCGCGCCGCGTGCAGCAGCGGCCGCGTGACGCCCACGCAGCGCTCCACCGCCATGCCGCAGCCCAGCAGCAGCGGGCACAGGCCGAAGAAGACCATGCAGCCGCCCAGGAAGTGGCAGGCTCCGCCGACCGGTGCGCGCCCCGCCGCGTACAGCCGCAGCACCAGCGCGCCCGGGATCACGTGGCCCGCCAGGTCGACGGCCAGCAGGCTGGCGACGAATAGCAGGAAGGTGGCGGCTGAGCGGCGGCGTCGCAGGCGGCCCGCGGCCTGTGCCAGCAGCGCCAACGCCAGCACGTTGGACACCGCGCCCAGAGTCATGGAGAAGATAGGCAACGCAGGCGACCCGCCCGAAGATGGCACCGCCGACGCGTTGGGGGCCCAGGGCGCCGCGCACGTGGTCGCCTCGCCGGCCAGGCTCAGGTTAAGGAACACGCAAGGGCTCATGGCAGGTGCCAGGAGGGCTGGATGGAGGAGGAGAGGCGAGTGACCGTGTGCGCGGGGGCCAGCCCACGTCCCAGCATCAGGGCCACTGGACCGTGGCTCTCTCTGCACACAGCGACTCCAGGTGACCCGGCTGCTGTTTCAGACCCTCGCTCGACACCCTCCCCTTCCCTCCTCCGCTGGATCTCAGGGATCCACTCCTTTCTTTTGGGAACTGAACCCAAGGGCATTCTATCTCTGAGCTACACCCCCAGCCCTTATTCTGAAACTGGGCCTAAGTTGCGGAGGGTCTAAGTTGTGGAGGATGGCCCCAAACCTGTGATCCTCCTGTCTCAGCCTCCCAAGCACTGCTGGAATTACAGGCTGCACCTGGCTTCCCCACCGCCCATTTTACACCACAACAAACTCTTGACCCTTGACCCCCGCAGGTACTTCCTGACTCCTTCCTCCCTTCCTCTCTTCCTTCCTTCCTTGCCTCTCACTACTGAAACTTGAACCCAGGGACATTCTGTCTCCCGGCTACACCCAGGCCTTGAACCTGCAATCCTCCTGCCTCAGTCTCCCAAGTACTGGCACTGACAGGCGTGTACCACCATGCCTGGCCCCCGCAGTCCACTCCTGCCCCCACCTGCCCATGTCGCCTTCACTTGGCCTCCGGGACTCCATCTCCATTACCATGGAGGTGCATCCCTGGCTCCCCGGAACCATCTGACTTACAACCCCGACTCCGAGCTCGCTGGGCTGCTCTCTCGCCAGGCCCTACCCCTGGATGCCCGCGGGTCGCTCCTGCCTGTCCTGTGCCCCTGCCCTAGAGGCCTCGGGTGGACCCCCCTTCCTCCGTCCCCTGGAGTCGAGTACTGAGGGGTAGAACCTCCCTCAGGTCAGATGAGAGGAAGGATGGACAGACTTGAAGACCACAGGGACAGACAGAAGGGCTGAGGGTAGCAGCAACAGCGAGAATGCCCAGCCCCCTCTGCTTGAGTCCCCGCCTCACCCTCTAGACCCAGCTCTTACCCAGCGCTGCCCGGGACGCCGGGTCCCCATGGCCGGCCACTGCGGCTGCCGCCCTCAACACCGAGCCAGCGATCTCCGGCAGGCCCCTCCCTCCCTCCCTCTTCCTGGGGCGGCTCCGTCACCCTGCGGGGGCCGCTCCACCCCACACAGGCCTGCGGGAGGGGGTGAGGGAGAGGAGTGGAGAGACCCCTTCTTTGTGTTCCCAGCACTGAGCAGGGGCTTCTCGGGACCCTGGCTGCCCCCTGAGAGGAGGGAGGTTCCCAGGGAGCTGGCCCAGTCCCCTGGGACCCCCTCCCCCTGACAGTTCGTGGGCAGCCCCTTCCCCCAGGCCCGGGCCTCTTGCCTGCCTCATTAATAAGAGGATAAAATCTAAACACTGGAAAATATGAGCGTCGCCCGGGGCGGGCCGGGCTGGCTACAGGGGGGGTGGTGGTGCTGTCCATGCTGGGGATTTGAGTTTTGGGGTGGGTTGGGCTGGCCTGTGTGGGGTGGGGGCAGCAAGGGCCCCCTGCCCTGCCAGAGCCTCTGTGGGTGTCTGGAATGGGTGGTGGGGGTCAGCACCCCGAGCAGACAGGCTTGGGTCAGGCGCAGCCTGGCCAGGCAGTCCACCCACTATTTATACAGGGGCTTAAGCCCAGGCTGGGGCTGAGGAGTCACACCAGAGGACGGGGGAGGAGGCTGAAGGGCCAGGGAGCCCGGAGAATGAAGCAACATGTGGCACCCAGGGCACCAAGACAGATGCACCCTGAACTCTGGACACACAACCTGGTGTGCTGAGAGGTAGGGTCCCACGGGGGCCTACATATGCAGTCTCACCCTAAATCCCAGCCCGGTGGCTCTTATCCCTCCCCAAACTCACCGGACCTTCCACCCAGCACCAGAGAACACCCACAGTTCTTGAATGTAACATCGACCACAGCCCTCCCTCAGCACCCTAAGATGCAGCCCCTGGAGTGACCTGCTGCACCCCTCAGCACTGGGAGATACGGTCTCACGTGGACCCGAGGCTGCTGTGAGAATCCATAGACCCACTCCAGGGCACATCCTATGGTCCAAGTGGCTGAGGCTGGCCTTGAACCTGTGATCCTCCTGCCTCAGCCTCCCAAGTACTGGGATTACAGATGTGCACCACCTGGCTCCTCACAGTTCAAGACAAGTCTATGGGCACCCTCTGTACACCTAGAACACAGGAGTGGTGCCCTCTGGGCACCCAAGACCCAGCAGCACCCCAGAAAACTGCAACATTGAGACGTGTCCCCGCCCCAGGACACCCAAGACCTAGCGGGTCACACCCTCCCCCCTAAACAGCAACCTGCTGAGACACACTTATACAACTGGACACCCCAAGACACAGCCAGTGTCACCTCCCACACCACCAGAAACGCTGCCACCTACACCCACCCATATCCTGGAACAGAAAGACAAGGTTCTGTGGCTCATAACACAGAGGAAAGCCACAGCCAGGGGTCCTACTTAAACCTGAGTCCCACACTGCCACACCCCCAGTCTCAGCTGTCCCGTGGCAGACATAAGAGCCCAAGGATGCCGGGTGAAGTGGCGCACGCCTATAATCCCAGTACTTGGGAGACAGAGACAGGAGGGTCACAGGTTCCAGGCCAGCCTCAGCAACTTAGCGAGACCCTGTTTCAAAATAAAAAATAAAAAAGGGCTGGGGTGTGGCTCAAAGGTAGTGTGCCCCTGGGTTCGATCCCCAGTACCAAAAAAAAAAGCCCAAGGATGGTCCAAATCACCCAGACAGCAGCTCCCCGCAGCACCGGGGCAGCCTGTGCTCAGCGCCGGGGCCTTCTCCTTCCTTCACCCCTGCAGCCTCCCTCAGACGTTCCTGCGGGGACCTCTGGCCCTCCTCAGTCCTCTCCCTTGCCTCCAGGTCTGGCCAGGTTCCCGCCCCTGCCTCTCCTTGATCCCCTCAATCCTCTGGGATGAAGTAAGTTGTCAAAACAAGTACGCAGGGTTTATGGCCAGCGTGAGCATCCCGAGCCGGGAGGCCTGGGCCTCCGCGTGTCCAGCGCCAGTGAGGGCCAGGGCTGCGTGGGGACTGCCCCTCGCCCTGGGGACGATGCCCTGGCGCTCCCGGGGCCTGGACTGATAACCCCAGTGTTGGTGGGGGCGCAGGCTGGTGGGAGGCCCAGATGGAGAGGGGACAGGATCTGAATGCTCGGCAGGCCAGGACTCTGCGAGCTGCATGGAAGCCTGGCGGCGCGCTGCCAGGATCCTCATGGGGGGGGCGGTGGGAGGGAGGGGCAGGTGGCCCGGGGCCAGCTCCTAATTCAATTTGGAGCGTGGGGAAGATGGATTTCAGTTCCTGCATTCTTTCCCAGCCCCGGCCCACCCCCCTTCTCCCACCCAGAAGCCACACAGGTCCAACTGCAGATAGATTCTTTATGTTCAAGAGGCAAATCCAGATACAAAAGCCCACGGGCCGTTGGTCCCTCCCTCCCTCCTGCTCCGGCCTGAGGCCGGCCACAGGGAGGGATGATGGGGCGCAGGGGAGGACTGGGGGTTCACAGCAGACTCTTCCATTGTGGAGGTAACAGAATCGAGGTTGCGGGGCTCCTCTCAGGAGGGGGTGGTGACAGAGGGTATTATTGCATTTGCTGGGGGGACACCCCCCTTTTGCATTTCCTGCACCAGGAAACTGGGGAGGTCGTGACCCCCAAACAGAACCAGCGGCCCCAGTGGGACTGAGGGACCAGTCTGGCTGCTGAGGGCGGGAAGTGTTGGGGGCAGGGGCAGCTGCCCAATCTGGCCCTGCGGCCCGGCGCGCCTGGCCCGGCTGAGGTAGGTGGGGACCCCGGCCGGCCGGGCTGAGGAGCAGGCTGTACCAATCGGATGGGCAGGAGCCGGGCCTCGCCTCTGCTCCCCATCGTCCTGGGCCTGCTGAGCCGCAGACCCAAGCTGGAGGCTGAGGCCTAGGCCATGGCGTCCCCTCAGGATCCCCGCCAGGCTGGGCCCGGGTCACCAGGAGGTCCGGTGGGAGTCCTAATAGCGGCCAACCTTGGCGTCTCCAATGGCACCCCACACGTCAAAGACAAACTCGTCCGGGAAGGCAAAGTCGCCCAGCTGCTCGTCCAGGGCCTCGGCCAGCTCATCTGGGTTCCTTTTGTCCTTCCCCAGCTCAACCATGGTGGCCGCTGTGCAGGGAGGGGACAGAGGGTAGGAAGCTCGTCTCTGCTGGACTCGGGAGCCCCTCCCCCAATTCCCAGCCAGCCCCACCAGGCCTGGGCCCCACTTACCCAGCTCTGTGTCTCTGATGCCCATATAACTCTCCAGCAGGTCATCGACCTTTTCAATGGCCTTCTCTTCAAAGGCTGAGGGCTGGGAACAAGAACAGGGACATCAGGGCGTGTGGTGATGCACACCTGTAGTCCCAGTAGTTGGGAGGCTGAGACAGGAGGATCGAGGGTTTGAAGACAGCCTCAACAAGTAGTGAGGCTCTCATCAACCTAGAAAGACCCTGTTTAAAAATAAAAATAGAAATAGGGCTGGGGAGCCGGGCGTGATGGCGCATGCGTGTAATCCCAACATTTGAGAGGCTGAGACCGGAGGATTCAGGTTCGAGGCCAGCCTCAGCTACCTAGTGAGCCCCTCCGCAACTTAGTGAGACCCTGTTTCAAAATAAAGAATAAGAAATAGGGCTGGAGGTATAGCTTGGAGGTAGAATGCCCCTGAGTTTAATCCCCAATACTGCAAAAAAAAGAAAAGAAAGAAATAGGGTCAGGAGTGTAGCTCAGAGGTAGAATGCCCCTGGGTTCAATCCCCAGTACCACAAAAACAAACAAACAAATAAATAAACAGGGATATCATCACAGCATGAATACAGCTGACACTGTTTTTTGGTTTTGGTTTTGGTCCTGGGGATTGAACTCAGGGGCTGATCTACAACCTCAGCCCTTTTTCTTTTTTGTTTTGAAACAGGATCTTGTTAGGTTGCTGAGGGTCTTGCTAAGTTGCTGAGACTGGCCTCAAAACTGCAATTCTCCTCACTCAGCCTCCCAAGTACTAGGACTACAGGTGGTCACCATCGTGCCCGGCTGTCACTGTACTTATCAAGTACCCTTTCCGTGGCCCCACTAAGACTTTCACTCATGTTTAAGCCTCACAACCACCCCGAGAGGACGGTCCCAGTATTTGGTACTGTGAGTCCCGTTTTACAGGTGGAGAGACTGAGGCTCACTTGCTCATGGAAGGTCCCAGAGTGTGGAGGTGGCAGAAGTGTTTTTGCAGCCCCCCACCCCCCAGCTAACCATGGATGTGCAAGGAAGGGGCCTGGGGACGGCGCCCAGTGGACACTCACCAGTTCCTCCACGGTAGCAGGTCCCCGGGACCGGAGCCGCAGGGTCCCCCGGCCAGTGCCTACTTGTGGGCCAGAGCCCGGGCGGCCGCCCCCTGAGCGCTGGCTGATCATGTCTGTGTGAAGCAGGCAGGGAGGAGGTGATGGTGGAGGAGGGGGCCAGGTTCAGTTTCCTGGCCTCTGCCAACCGCCCCCCAGCCTTCTCCCAACTTCTCCAGGCTTGTGGGGTTGGGAGCTGGACCCCAGAAAGGGCCTGGGTGGATGGCCAGGCACGAGAGACCTAGAGAGGTGACTGGAGGGGCGGCCTCAACTCCGGGCCTGGGGGGAGAGGAAGGGGAGTCCAGCCTCCCCATGGCCAGGGGGTACAGCTAAGGGGCCACAGACCAGCCCTACCTGCCCAGGGAGCTGCTTTGGAGTCCCCCACCCCCACCACACAGGGACCTCGGGCCCATTCCTGAGAGTCAGTGAAGCCAGATGGAAAAGTGGGGGGGCTGGCATGGAGCAGCCAAGCCTGGCTTCTGGGGGATTCGGCCAAGGCTGGGGGTGCTTGACTGGGCTAATGGCTCCTGGAGGGTGGGTGCAGGGAAACTTCCTCCTTACCCCCCACACACTCCCAAGCTGGGCGGAGAGCCAGCACCCCCTTTCTAGGGCAGAGAGGAGCACCCCCCTTCCCGCTGCTGCTGCCAGCCCCGCGCCACCTGCTGGCGGTTACAGGCACTGCAGCCTGGCTTGGGCGGGCGGGTGGTCATCCAGCTCCCGGCCACCGTGGGCCACCATCCCTCACCGAAGGCCTTGCGCGGCTCCGTGAGCTTCAGCGAGAAGGTGCGGCCCCGGGGCAGCTCCTTGAGCAGACGGGCCACCTCGTAGTGGCGGCAGCCCAGCAGGCTCTGTCCGTTGATGGCCTCAATCATGTCACCCACGCTGATGAGCTGGATGTGGTCTATCACGCTGCCCTCTTTAATGCGCTGCAGGGAATCGGAGGGGTCAGTGCTGGCGCCCCCCCGCCAGGAGCCCTGCAGTCCCGGGGTGCACCCACGCACCTTGATGAAGGCGTAGCCCGCGCCGTTGTCAGTGATGGTGAGCCCCAGCGCGTCCTCCGACTTGAACACCTCCACCTCCTTGCGCTGCCCCTTGACGTGGGCGAAAATGAAGTCCTCCAGCCCGATCTGGCCCCCCAAGAGCTTGTCCATGTCCACTTTGTGGGTGTTGAGGGTGCAGAACATCACCTGCAGGGGCGGGAGGGGCTTAGCCTTGGTCTCCGTCCCCTGCAGTTCCTTTTTTTTTTTTGCGGGACTGGGGATTGAATTCAGGGGCATTCTACCTCTGAGCTATACCCCCAATCCTATTTTTTATTCTTTATTTTGAAACAGGGTTTCACTAAGTTGTGGAGGACCTCACTAAGTAGCTGAGGAGGCTGGCTTCGAACCTGGATCCTTCTGTCTCAGCCTCCCAAGTACTGGGATTACAGGCGTGGGCCATCACCCCGTGCTCCCTGCAGTTCCTTTGCTAACACATGGGGGAGGGGGTTTCGTTCCAGGGCTGGATCATCCCAGAGTCAGGACAGTCCCCCGCCTGGCACTCGTGTGAGGTCAGTCAGCTAGACCAGAACTATGATTTTTTTTCTTTTGTTGTTGTTGTTGTTACTGGAGATGGAACCCAGGGGCATCCTACCTTGAGCTATACTTCAGTCCTTTTTGATTTTTATTTTG
Organism: Graphiurus murinus; assembly: GCA_004027655.1. Taxonomy (NCBI): domain Eukaryota; kingdom Metazoa; phylum Chordata; class Mammalia; order Rodentia; family Gliridae; genus Graphiurus; species Graphiurus murinus. Next base: position 9,414 of record PVLC010047396.1, read on the forward strand.
AAACAGGGACTGCCTAAATTGCTGAGGGTCTCCCTCTGATGCTGAGATTGGCCTGGAATCTGTGATCCTCCTGTCCCAGCCTCCCAAATACTGACATTACAGGCATATACCACAACGCTCAGTTTAGGATTTCTGTCTTTACAAAAATTCAGCGTTGTTTCCAGGGAACTGACTGAGCCTGCCTGCACTACTGACTCAGTAAATGACTGTGGGATGAATGAAGGGGCCCAGAGTCCCCTGGGTCTGCTGAGACTGCAGCCTCCTCTCTCTGCTAAGCCCTGCCATTGACCTCCTGGCCTCTCCCCTCTTTCTTTCTTTCTTTCTTTATTATTTATTGTGGTATTGGGGGTTGGGCCCAGGGGCTTTTCTATCTCTGAGCTAACTGCCTGCCTGATGGTATATATACTTATTTTTATTTTATTTTATTTTTTTTGTAGTGCTGGTCATTGAACCCAGAGGCATTCTACTGCTGAGCTAGACCCCCAGCCCTATTTTATTTTTTATTTGGAAACAGGGTCTTGCTAAGTTGATGTGAGCCTCACTGAGTTGCTGAGGCTGGTTTGGAACCTGTGATCCTCCCATCTCAGCCTCCCAAGTACTGGGATTACAGGCATGTGCCACCACACCTGGCTATTTTTTAACATTTTATTTTGAAACAGGGTCTCACTCGCTGGGCTTAGTGGCCCAAACCTATAATTCCACTATTGAGACAGGAAGACTGCAGATTTGAGGTCAGGATCAGTAACCCAGTGAGACACTCAGCAACTCAGCAAGACTGCTTCAAAATAAAAAAAATAAAGCCAGAGCCGGGCATGGTGGCACACGATTGTAATCCCAGTACTTGGGAGGCTGAAACCGGAAGATCTGGGTTCGCAGCCAGCCTCAGCTATGTAGTGAGGCTCTCCGCTACTTAGTGAGGCCCTCCACAACTTAGTGAGACCCTGTTTCAAAATAAAGAATAAAAAATAGGGCTGCAGGTGTAGCTCAGAGGTAGAATGCCTCTGAGTTCAATCCCCAGTACCGCAAAAAATAAAAAAATAAAAAATAGGACTGGGAGTATAGCTCGAAGGCCCCTGGGTTCAATCCCCAGTACTGCAAAATAAATAACTTTTAAAAAATAAATTAATTAAATTAAATTAAATAAAGCCAGGTATGGTGGCACATTCCTGTAATCCCAGTACTTGGGAAGCTAATACAGGAGAATGGCAGGTTCAAGGCCAGTCAGTCTCAGCAGTTTAATGAGAGGCTCAGCAACCTAGACCCTGTTTCAAAATAAAACAAACAATAAAAAGGTCTGAGCCGGATGTGATGGCATACACTCGTAATCCCAGTACTTGTGGGGCAGAGATAGGAGTATCAAAGGTTCGCAGCCAGCCTCAGCTATGTAGTGAGGCCCTCTGCAACTTAGTGAGACCCTGTTTCAAAATAAGGAATAAGCCGGGCGTGGTGGTGCACGCTTGTAATCCCAGCATTCGGGAGGCTGAGACCGGAGGATCCGGGTTTTTGGCCAGCCTCAGCTACCTAGTGAGGCACTCCGCAACTTAGTGAGACTCAGTTTCAAAATAAAGAATAAAAAATAGGGCTGGGGGTGTAGCTTGGAGGTAGAATGCCTCTGAGTTCAATCCCCAGTACCGCAAAAAAAAAAGGAATAAAAAAATAGGACTAGGGTGTAGCTCAGAGGTAGAATGTCC
>PVLC010047397.1:0-11114 GCA_004027655.1 Graphiurus murinus
TCTCCCCTCAAGTCTCTGCCTTTCCTTTCCTCTCCTCTACATTTCAGGACTGTGAACATGGAGGGTAGTTATGAGAAATAGCAAGGAACCATATATAAAAGCAGAGCCAGGCACACGTCAACAGGCATTTCCTAGTCGACTTTTCTCATTTAGGTAATTTTTTGCCCCATCCATTTCAGGTGTCATACATGTTGTTTGACTGGTTGGTCATTATAAAAGGACCTAGAACTAAATTAACCCATTTTCACCATAACCCCAGATATGAAAAACCTATAAAAACTTAAATTGGGCAACAAATATACTATTTATGATAACTTTGACTATAGGCTCTAGAGTATCATCCCAACCTATTTTAATGCATTGTTGTCAATTTCATTGGGATATTTGCAAATACAGCTTTTTAACTTAAAAACACAGTAGAGTAATACTAAATATTTCACCACCAGCTCACTAGGGGGAAAAACATACTAAATTGCCATTTTCTATGGTGTAAATATTCCTACTGTGGTTGATTTCAAGCAATGAATGTATTTGTGAACTTGGAGGTAAGAAAAGATACTAATGATCAGTTTTAGTAAGCTAATATGAAACATCCCAAACTTATTAAACAGTACCCATATATGGGTCACTGGTATCATGAAAGGGGTATGGACTTTGATGTTAGATATTCAGATATCCATTCACTCATTCATTAATTCATTCATTCAACATATAGTTATCACATACTATATCACTGAACAAATTTCTGTTCTCATGAATCCTAAGTTCCTGTAAGAGGGACAAATAATAAACTAAAAAAAAAAATGCAGTATGCGGTGGAGAAAAATAAAGCAGAGAAGAATATTAGGGAGGTTTGAGGACTGGTATGGGATTATATAATAGGTGGTCAGGGAAAGCCTCCCAGGTATGATTGTGGGTAGTGTTAATTCCTCTTCTGAGCAACTGTAGCAATAGCATCTGCACCTCAGCATTTGTCTACTGTAAGAACATAGAGCACCAATACAATGCCTAGGTCATAGTGCGTATACAGAAAATATAGCTGCATTTCTCCTTACATTTCATAATATCTCAAGATCATCTGTAATATGCTGAGCTCTAATGAAAGGAAATTTCAAGAACTAGGAAGGTATATTGAGTGTTTTACCCTTAAACTATATAACTCTGGGCTGTATCACTTATTGCATTGTTATTTCCTGTCATGCTTTGTCTCTGATTTTCCCCCTTTGTAGGTTTTACAGGTCACATCTTGTTACTATCGAGGTACCTATTCCTAGAAACATGCAGCCTTCTTTTAGCTTTCTGCAACCTGAGAAGCCAGATAGTTTGACCCATTAGAAATGTACATAAAATAAAGGTTTTCATTCCTGAAATATTTCAAACTTTCTTGCAGTTAAATACTTGAGCATAAGCTGAATTTATAGTATCAAATGAAATATCTATTATATGTGATTAGGTACATTAAATACCAATGATATCAACATATTACATACTGGTATTTATTATTATCAATTACAATTTTATATGTTATTAAAATTATATGGGAGCCTAAATTTCCTTAATATACAATAGGGAAAATAACATTACTTACTCTTTTACATTTAATGTTAAATGAATCTACAATGCAGGTAAAAATGCAGAATAATGCATCTTCTATGAAGGAGTATCTAACTGCATGTGAATTTACCCTTTTATTCTAGCATGCCCATGTTTGGGATAAATGTCCACGTATACCAAACAACATATACACTAGGCTATTTACTATGGTATTGTGATGACAAAAAAAAAATAGAAACAACTGTCTATTGGACACTTAGGTATATCCATCACACAATAATGAAGTACCACAGAGCTATAAAAGGAAGGAGAAAATCTTGTACAAACTGATATAGAGTGATTTCCAGGATATACTAAGTGAGACACAAGATACCAAAAATATTTATTATGCTACCTTTTGTATAAAAACAGAAGGAAAGAAAACATCAGGGTTTTTTTCAAAATGAATTATTGTAAAGATAAACCAGAAATGAATAAAAATAGCTATCTTTCAAGTGTGGATTGGAAGAGTGCAAAAATGATAAGGAGGGTGGCAATATTTTTCAGTGTACCTTTTTATAGAGTTTTAACTTTTAGAAGAGGCAACTGTTTTGTATGTTAAAAGTAATAATAAAATCTTTAAAAGGATGAAGAGTGAGGAAGACAAAATTGAAACAAATTAATCTAATTCGGTATCAAATTAATGCTATAACTATACAGAAAAGGCTCAACTTCTTTTTAACTCAACTTTTGAGCACAATATTTTAACTGAATATCCTCAGTGGGATATGGTCTAGGGACAGAAACATTGAAATCTTTAACCTAACATAGTAGCTTTATTGTTTGTTGGTGGGAATGATTATATAATTTGAACGTATTCTATGTGTATTGCTGGATTGAATAAATGAATAATAGAGGGTGTTGAGAATCAGGGTCCTCACTGCGGAGATATATGTGTAGAATGTGCAGAAGAATCCTGGGGAATTGGATTTGAATCAGGATGAGATGATGAGTTAAAACAGATAAATTTTATTCCCTCACTCATTACACTGGAGTACCTGGAGGCAATATCGCTCCACTGAGCACACATCAGATGTGTATCTTCGGGCCAAAATATCAATCAGAAATCCTTGGATAAGTGGTTGACTTCAAGGTCTGGAACAGGGATATGACATGGATAATCTAGAATATGTTGTTATGACAGAGGCAGGGAAAACTAATGAGGGTATGCCAAAAGGACCTAGGAGCCAACTTAAAGTGACATCAGCTAGCCATAGTCATGACAACTTGAACATCAAAAAGAATATAAGCATAGTGGTGGATTTTAGTACATCAAATAAAAAAAAAACTATGAATCAATAAAAATAGTCAACACAAGGAGGAAGATGAGAGAAAAATGTTTCTGTAAAGAAAAATGCTAAGAGGGAATGATAGATTTTTAAATCATTCTTTAGTAAGCACCAACATAATAAAAGAGTTAGGTAAAGATTATCAAGGAAGGCTAACACTATTGAGGGAAAGTTTAGGGGGAATAAGATACTAATACCATATCAAGATATCACAGAAAAGGAACTTTACAACAATGAAAAAATACTGCACTTACAGTGGAGGTAATGAGTGGTCCCCATCTTAATTAAGTGATCATATGTAACATCACCAATAGAGGAGCCACCTGATCTCATGTACTTCTTGACAAGATACAATAAGAAATATACACAACTACCCACGTGATATTTTTCCCAAAAAGTCTCTCACTCTAGTTTTGTCATTTACAATTATGTTTAATATTATTAGAAATAAGAACATAGACTCTATGTTATTTTAAAATTAATTCTAAGTTTCTTAGATGTGATATGATATTGTGGATATATATGAGAATGTTCTTATTTTCAAATTATGTACACTAAAGAGTTAAGGGTTTATGTCATTATTTCTGTATTTTCAAATAGCTAAAATTATTTAATACACATGATGTTTCCATACATATACACCTATAATATATATTAAAAAAGTAAACTTAGCAAAGTGTTAACAAATACTGAATCTAAGCAAAAGGCTTAGTATTTTTTTAACTAATCTTCCCTCCCTACCTCCCCCTTCCTTCCTTCCTTCCTTCCTTCCTTCCTTCCTTCCTTCCTTCCTTCCTTCCTTCCTTCCTTTCTTTCTTTCTTTCTTTCTTTCTTTCTTTCTTTCTTTCTTTCTTTCTTTCTTTCTTTCTCTTTTTCTCTTTCCTATGGAGATTAAACCCAGAAGCATTCTACCTCTGAGCTATACCCCAGCCCTTCTATTCTATTCTGTTCTGTTCATTTTTTCATTTTCTATTCTATTCATTTTTTTAATTTATTTTTTGTTTTGAGACAGGGTCTTGCTAGGTTACTGAGAGCTGGCTAAGTTTCTGAGTGCTGAGGCTGGTCTTGAACCTGCAATCTTCCTAGCTCAGACTCTCACATACTGGGATTATGACTTGCACCACTATGCCCAATTTTCCTACAACTTTGAATCATTTCACAATAAAATCTTGGGCAGAAAAATTAGAGGAGTCACTGTATATAACAAGCCTAACTGTGCCTAGCACATTGTAAGTGCTCAATAACAAGTGGTTGAATGAAGACAATCTTCAACATGGCTTTCATCTTTCAAAGCTTCATATATTCCATCTCACAGTCTTGGCCGTAGTCTGGTTAAAAGTGCAAGAGTAACCATGAAATACAGGGGTTGTGATTTTTTCTGAGACATTTGTGAAAAAGAGAAACATACGAATCCATTTTGTCTTTTGTCAACAGCTGCTTCTCATAGGAAGCTCCAAGGTTCGGGGGCCATGAGCTTCTCTCTCTAGCAACAGATGACTTTGCAGACCCTCTGAGGGTCTGGGGTGCTGAAATGACAAATTCTACAGATTCCCCAGAAGACAATTTCAGAGCATGGATTAAAGCAGCGTGGAGCCAGGCAGCTCCATCCAAGAGGCTGCTCTCTGGCTCCCTGTGGGGGTTCCAGTTAGTCAACTAGGGTTCCATCTTAGGTCCTCCTGGAAGTGAATGAGAATCCCAGCAAATGGAAACTTTGCCTCCTCCCTCTTTAGAAAGAATGGAGCCTAATTGTGGCACGCAGAGGGCATCTACACTGGGCTGAGACCTTTCAGAGGTTTCTGAGCTAGGGTCTCGGAGGAGCTACAGATCAGAGGACTGGCGTCTTGGATACTGGTGTCTTTAATCTGATAATGTCCACACATCTCTGAGAGCAGGAATTGATGTTTTATTGATGTTGTTTAATATAAATTTAATTCCTAAACATTGCTGCTTTCATGTTGTTTTGATAAAGGCTATGTGATTTGTTTATTTACTTGCTCATTTTTCTTTAAGTGACAAGAATAAGAAAGGGAGAGGTTAAGACATTCCTCATAGCTGGGGCTTGGGCATTGCTGGTGCAGGTGGTCATCCTCAAAGAGGAGTCCAAGGTTGACAGGACACCTGAGAAGATGCATTGAACTGGTGCTCCTTGGCCGAACCCTTGGTGACTGTCAACAGTGATGCCTCTCTGACACCTGGGGATCCCCTATCATACTAGTCACTAACCCCCATTCTGCTTCTCAGTTCAGGCCTTGAACACACTGCTACTCTTTAAGATTCTATATAGTATTTCCTACAACCAGTTAGAGTGGATGGCTTGACCCTAAAGGTGTTTCTTAGAGCATCCTGGTGACTTCTGAGTTGCTTGTGCTACAGGCTCCTTTGGTCCAGCACAGTTTTTCTTGTGACAATGCAAATGTGAATGTAGTAGCTACATTTACTGAAAACTTGCAAATTGCGGAATATTAGTCTTCATTTCTTTATATATGATGTTTTTCTTTTATTTTCTTCCTTTCCCTTCCTTCTCCCTTCTCTTCTCTTTCTTTATTGCTACTAGGGGTTGAACCCACGGGCATTTTTATCTCTGAGCTACACCCCCAGCTCTCTTTTTTTTTGAAACAGGGTCTTTCTAGATTGCTGAGAGTCTCACTACATTGCTGAGACTGGCCTTGAACCTGTGATCCTCCTGTCTCAGCCTCCCAAGTACTAGAATTACAGGCGTGCACCATCATGCCTGGCTTACACTATGCCTTTAAATGTGCACAATAACCTACAAGGTAGGTACTATAGCTAAGTGTATTACTCTACCTGCTGGAAGAAGAGACTACACATTTATTTCAACAATGGAGTCAGGTAGAGGGAAAGCTCCAGTCCCCTTCCCTGACCTGGAACATCTACTAGGCACAACCTACCAGGCTGAGCTCAGGTTGCAGGAGGCACCCTTTGCTGGACTTGGCCTGAAGCTGTACCATAACTTCCTTCTCTTCCCTGTCCTGTTACCCCTAGATTCTTCCCAGCCTCCCCTGCGAAACTCCCTTAATCAACCGCATGCATACAATCTGCATCTCAGGGTCAGATTCGGAAGAAGTACATAAGACACCTCACAAGGAAAGCCAGAGGCAGCCTGGCTGGAGGGGATAACTGAGATAGAGCCGTGGAAAAGTATTTCTTAGACAAGATCCTGTCAATAAGACAACTTCTGTGGGGGAGTTACATGCAAAGTGTGTGTGTGTGTGTGTGTGTGTGTGTGTGTGTGTGTGTGTGTGTGTGGTGTGTGTTTAAACAGGGTTTCACTAGGTTACTGAGAGTCTTGCTACATTGCTAAGGCTGTTCTCAAATCTCAAATCCTCCTGTCTCAGCTTCCCAAGTACTGGAATTACAGGCATGTACCACCATGCCCATCTTGTGTAATTTATTTTTTGTGTGTGTGGTACTGGGGATTGAACTCAGGGACGTTCTACCTCTGTGCTACACCCCCAGTCCTATTTTTTATTCTTTATTTTGAAACAGGGTCTCAATTAGTTGCGGAGGGCCTCACTAAGTAGCTGAGGCTGGCCTCGAACCTGGATCCTCCTGTCTCAGCCTCCCAAGTACTGAGATTACAAGCATGCACCACCACACCTGTCTGTATTTTTCTTTTAATTAATATGAAATCAAGTTTTCTGATTTCCGATCTCAATATGATTAAACAATGGGATATATGCTTTGTCTTTCAGCAGATGTCAGTATAGTTAAACCATGGGCAAAGAGGGTAGTAGAATGTAAGAAGAGGGATAAGGGCCACACATGGTCAACTTTGAACACACATCTATGGTGGAGCTGCCCCTCTTTATGGGAGCAATGCTCAGCCCAAATGTTCCTCCATTGAAGACCTGGGGGAAAGGAGGGGAAATCAAAGATGCAGGAAAATAAAAAATCTCCTCACTGACTGGTGTGGCCCTGTGATCAGGTCCGCACTCCCCATTCCCTATAAGCTGGCCTCCCTTGCTCACCGTCCTCCTCTGTCTGCACCACCAGCTCCTCGCTCTCCATCCGGCCCTCAGGGTTGGACAGCAGAAGCCGCAGCCGGATGGTCATGAAGGGACGCAGACCCCGCAGGGTGTAGTGGGAGGAGGTCTGGATGACTTCCTCGGCCTCGTACTGCTGCTGGTTGAACACGTACTGGTACTGCACCGTGAGGTTGTAGCTATGACAGCGGGTCACCGCGTAGCCAAAGGGCTCCCACTGCAGGGTCAGCTGCCGGGCCCGTATGTCCACAATTTCCACATTCTGCGGGCCGTGCACAGGATCTGCAAGACACACACAAGGCACAGGACTCTGAGAAGACTATCAGGAAGGCTAATGGATGTCCTAAAACAGCAGAAAATATTCTTCCAGACATGTTGCAACTACCCAGTTACCATCTTCATGGGTTTTGCCACATCCAACATAATTTACAACATGTTTTCCTGTAAATCATTTTCCTTTTCCTTATTTAAATACACACATCTAAGAGAAAACATAAATACATGAGGTGAAAACTTGCCATATATCATTTTCCACGAGTAAATGTTAACTGTAAAAATAAATGTAAAATTGTTCAATTCTTAAGGGTCCATCAGGATGCCACTTAAAACCATCTTGAGTACCACCTACAGCACACACAGCACTCCTGGGATATATTGATGCAGGTGGCTCCTGGAGCTGTGACCTGCACCTGTACCTAAAACAGCTACATCCTCTCCTCCTAGAGGCCAGCATCCTCACTTCAGTCAACAGCACCCAGCTGTACAAGCTGGAAATTGAGTCACATCCTTTGCAAGCAGCGCTGTGTATCCACAATGTCACCATGCCCCGTGAACTACACCTTCAAGTCTGCCCTCTTCCATTGATTTCACAACATATCATTTCCTAGCATCTTACAACAGCTCTCTATCCCTTCTCTTTCCTTTCCACTTTTGCCAGGAACATCATTCTACCAGCAGATCTGACCAGGTCTTCTCACCCCAAGACTGTCTCCCATCCGTCCCGTCCCTTTCCACTGATCCCAGATGCCCATAAGTAACATCCTTATTTTATTATGAATAATCTAATGTTTATACCTTAAATAAGTTAAGTAGATTTTTTTTAAAAAAATAGATTATGCCAAACAAGTTGTTTTTAAAAATCTCCAAATAAAGTGCCAGGTATGGTGGTGCATGCCTTCAATCCCAGTACTTGGGAGGCAGATACAGGAGGATCACAGACTTGAGGACAGCCTCAGCAACTTAGAAAGGCCCTCAGAAACTTAATGAGATCTTGTTTCAAAATAAAAAATAAAATAGGGCTAGGGGTGTAGCTCAGAAGTAGAACTCCCCTAGGTTCAATACTCAGTAAAACACACACACACACACACACACACACACACACACACACACACACACACACATTCTTGTGTAAGCCTCTGAGCTGGGAATATCTAAGCACAGGCTAGAAATGAAATCAGCCTTTCTCCCCACTCTACTTACTGGGTTTGCCAAGTCACATAAACTTTTTGGTTCTGCTTTTTATCTAATTTGTGAAATGGTAACAATGACAGTAGATATTTATAACTCAGTCAGAATTGCACCTGGAACTTCATAAGTACTCCAAATATAATAGTTGAGTTCCTATTGTTTGTTTGTTTGTTTGCAGTAATATGAATAGTAATAAAAATAATAATAGCACTTCATACACTGTTTCCACCCCAAATGTCTTATAAATGGTAGTCCTGGGTGGCACCATTATACAAAATGATAGACTAGGAGACCATCATCTGTCCACTCCCCTTGGAGCATTCAAGGAACGGTGCCGCTTTACCAAGACAGCAAGAGGAAAGTGTGGGTAGAGGGCTCTTGAGGACTGCTGAGTTCCTGTTCTGTCCCCTACGGAGAATACATACCATGTATTAGAGCCTTACCAAGAAACACACTTCACAGCACAGTCAGAGAGCCTGGAGAGCCAGCCCCCAGTGGCTCATGTGGCTGCTGGCACTTGGTTGCTAGGAAGGGTGAGCAGCCCCAGCTCCTCACCAGCTGAAGAATCCAAAGTCACTCTTTAGCCCAATTATTCATGCTCAAATGTGGAAAAGGAGAGCCAGCGTCACAAAGGCAAATGAGTGAGGATGCAACACTGGATAAGCTATTGCTGAGAACCCATTGTGCTGATCCCATGTGGAACAAGAGGGGAAGAGTTGTCCCCATGGTTGGACAGTGGCCCAGCCTGTGATGGCACAGATGTACAAGCATAAGGGTAGCAAGAGCTGCTTGCCTGGGAAACGCTGACCATCCCCACCATCCTTGCCCAGCTGGCGCCTCTTCTCTTGTCCAGATGCCAGAATTCTCCCAGCTGTCCACCCCCACTCTTCAAAACTCCTCCTCCGGGTGTACTTTCAAAACCAATGCCAAGCCCCAGTGAGATAACCATCCTCACAGTGTTCTATCCCCCCTGTTATGGAGAAGAAGCAGGGACATTTAAGACTCATTTAAGCTCAAGGCTCAAAAAGATGCTTTAATGTTCCATATTCCATGATGAGCGTGATGGCACATGTATGTAATCCCAGCGTTTGGGAGACCGAGACAGGAGAATGGCAGGTTTGAGGCCAGCTTCAGCAATTTAGCAAGCCTCTCAGCAATTTAGCAAATTCCTATTTCAAAATAAAGAATCAAAAGGGCTGGAGGTATAGTTTGGAAGCAGAGTGCTCCTGGGTTCAATCCCCGGCACCAAAAAGAAAAGGAAAAAGCACTATATTCCATTTGAAATGTAATTTTTGAGATTTCTAAAATAACCTTAAACAAAAACAAAATAATAAGAACAAATACCATCAAGAGTATAGCAGCCACAAATGCTGGGTTCTATCTCCTGGCTCACTCTAGAACTCTAGGAAGGAAGGACTACTAACCTAATTGCCAGATGAATAAACTGAGTCCCAGAGAGGTCTGAGAACTTTGGTACAGAGTAGCAAGGCTAGCAAGCGGCAAAATGGGATCTTGAACTTGTGTCCTCTCACTTCCTGCCTGCTATGTGAGGTAAAAGGGGGCCTCAGTAAATATCAGTTGAATGGATACTTGCAGAATTTTGTAAACGTCATGATAACCTGTGAGGGAGGAATCAGCAGTCCTGTCCTAGATGGAAGCAAAGCTTGGGGAGATGAAATGATTGAAAGTCACACAGTGAGAGGCATGCATGTGAAAGTCATCCATGTGAAAGTGCCAAACCTCTGTGCTTTCTCTGAACCATGACACCATGGGACTGAGACCAGAGGAAGAACAGACATTGGAGACGCATTGCAGCCATCAGAAATCTGGAGGGACCTGGGACAATGCTGTGGGAAAGCCAAAAACCGCAAGGCAGGAACTGCTTGACCCTCAGGAGCCCAGCACTCACCAGAGGGACCGATGCTGGCACTCAAATACATTTCGTACGAAGCTGTATCCCATCCCTGGTCTCCATTCTCCCTGCAGATCACCTGTGCAGGTGTGCACATAAACACCTTCCTGCTCCTTGAAGAGGAAGAAGCACCCTAAATCTACCTTCAACAAAGAGGACACGGAAGCTGTAAGCCTGCCACACAGCTAAAAGTCTCCTTCCAGAGTGGGAAGGTTGGGGCACAGGAAAATCCCCTAGCTCCCTCCTAGGCATGCACGATTGGCTTTCAGAGCATGGGCGTGGAGCCAGACCCCGGCACTCAGTAGTTGAGTGACCTTGGGCAAGGGCACTTCATCTCTGAGCCTCCATCTCCTCATCTATAAAGTGGAAATTATTACACTAATCTCAGAGGGCTGTTAATGAGCATAAAATGAACTGTAAAGAGGGAGAAAATTGCCTTTCCCTAACGGTGGGTATTTCTCTTAGGCAAAATTACCTTTCTTGGAGAAATGCCTTGAGAAGCTTATTGGGAATAGAAGCTGCATGCCCAGGGTCTCAGTCTCAGGGATGCTGAGCCTCCAGATGAGGATGAACATGATGTCCTTGGAGACTGAGATCCAATAGGAGAGGTATGGGGGTGAACAAGTGGAAAGTTGGAGAAAGCATAAAGTGACCCGACTGTTCCTGTGTGCCTCCGAGACCTTCAACGAGGTCCTCAAGATGCCACGAACAAGTTTGCTGTGACCGGATCTCTTGTGGCTTCCAGGAAGAGCTGAGATCTGCATACTTCGGGCCAAATGAGATGCCACATTGGAACACAAGGAGGTACCAGGCAAAGGAGGATTAGCACATCCATGTGTTACTGAGATA
>PVLC010047398.1:0-11118 GCA_004027655.1 Graphiurus murinus
TGATTGCTGACTCCACCCCCATCACACCTGTGGATGATGTGCTGACTCCGCCCCATCACACCTGTGGATGATGTGCTGACTCCACCCCATCACACCTGTGGATGATGTTCTGACTCTGCCCCCCATCACACCTGAGGATGATTGCTGACTCCTCCCCCTGACACCTGTGGATGATTGCTGACTCCGCCCCCGTCACACCTGTGGATGATGTTCTGACTCTGCCCCCCATCACACCTGTGGATGATGTGCTGACTCCTCCCCCTGACACCTGTGGATGATGTGCTGACTCCGCCCCGTCACACCTGTGAATGATGTGCTGACTCCGCAGGTAGTCAAGGGCGAGCGCCATCTCACAGATGTACAGCCTCACTGTGTCCTCGGAGAACTGGACGTTCTGCTGCAGGTGGTAGCGCAGGTCCCCGCCCAGAAGCAGGTCCACCACCATGAACATGTCCTCCTCGTCCTGGAAGGAGTACCTGTGGCACCGAGGGAGGACCTAGCATGAGCACGGCTGGGGAGCCAGAGCTGCGGCTCCCGCCATACTGGACGCTCACCCCCTGTCCGAGGACCACAGCCCCACCCTCCTCACTGTCCCCGGAGGGCTGCCGGAGCCTGGCCTCTGCCTCTGCCCAGAGCTGCTCTGAGCCAGACCCCAGGGAAAGACGGAGCAGCCTGTCCCTGGCGGAGGCTCGCTGGAGGTCAGAGGTGCCGCTGAGTGGTAAGAGTGGAGACCGGGAGCACAGTGCCTGTTCCTGGGTTGTTTCAGGCTGCCCTGGTTTCTTCTGGACCGTGGAGATAAAAATATCTGCCTTGGAGGATTGTTCAAGAAGAAAACAAGACAGTGCAGGTGAAGTGCTCGGTGCAGGGCTGACTGAGCACAGTGCTGGCATTTAGTGACCAGCCGCCATGGTGTTGATGGTGATGACGACGGTGGTGATGGTGGTGATGGTGGTGACGGTGGTGGTGATGGTGATGGTGGTGATGATAATGATGGTGGTGATGGCAGTAATGGTGATAGTGATGGTAGTGGTAGTGGTGATGGTATTGGTGATGGTGGTGATGGCAGTAATGGTGGTGATGGTGATGGTGATGGTGATGGTTGTGGTGCTGCTCCTGCTGCTGCTGGTGGTGGTGGTAGACCAGCACTCTAAGGGCCTCCTTCCACTCTGCCATTTCCTTTTCGAGCTCTCAGAGGTGACTTTTAAATGACTGTTTTTTAAAGAAAGTCACAAAGCACTCAATTTTTATGTGACATCCCTTCACCTTGCTCCCACAAGTCATCCTGTTTTCATCCTCGGTGGAGGGCTAGGGGCTAAGGAGGGGGCCTGGGGAAAGAGCTACAGAGCAGAGGAGCCCAGGATGCCAGCTCCGGCTGGCATCCCCAGCAGGGCACAGAACCCAACTTGCCACAGCCCGGGTCCCGACCACCAGGCAACACTGCCTCTCAGAGTCAGCCTGACCCCAGAAGAGGAAATCCAAGGTCTCCCTCCTTTGTAAGAAGCCTTGGTGCTGATGTCATGCTCCGCAGGGTGGCAGGCTGGACCCCTCTCACAGAGTGCTCCTTTCTGCCCCGCCGAGCCCCCGGGAGTCACCACCCACCCCGTGTCAGGATAAGGGTCTGACCTGTGCCTGGCCTCCTTGGCCACACAGCACAAGGCATGGAGCCTGGTATGGGAGGCAGGCAGGGAGGACCCTGCACTGGGGAGGACTCCCAGAGAGGAAGGGTGGACCTCCCACAGCCCGCAGGTGCCTGTCTCCTGGAGCTGATCTTGGTGCTCATTTTTTCTTTGTGGGAAACTCAAGGTCAGCCCCTAAACTCTCGACCATGACTTCAGTGCCAGAAGTCCCAGGGGAGGCAGACCTCCACTGTCGTAAGCCCCGGGCTTCCGGGCGGCCCAGGGGAGAGGCTGCATTAGCCGTCGGCTGGCCCTGGGCACGGGGAGGCGGGGAGGGCCGGCGGGTGTGGAGAACTCCAGAGGCCGTCAGCCCAGGAGTGTGGGGAGGCGCAGCCTGGCAGCTCCGGGGTGGCGGCGCCTCACCAGAGGTTCACCAGGAACACGTGCTCGATCTCCTGCAGGATCTCCAGCTCCCGGAACACATTGCGGACCTCGTCGCGCTCGATGCACTGCTGCTTGTTCATGTACTTCATGGCGTACATCTTCTCCGTGTCCCGCTTCTGCACGATGCACACCTGGGGGCCAAACGGCTTTCAGGAGGGCGCCCAGGGGCGGGAGCCCAGTAGCCCCTCTGCATAGCCCCTCTGCCTCGATGCACCCGAAAGCCCCAGGAATCCCAGCCGGCATGGGGTGAGGTAGCGACCGGCACCTTCTGCAGACAGACGGAGCCGACCCCAGAGCACCCAGGCATGAGCCCAGGCTGCAGGGAGGGCTGGCCTGTGCGGAGTGCACGCACCGCCATGCCCCTGGCAGGGGCCCAGTCCTTCCTGAGCCCCAGAACTCCCTTCCTGGAGCCCAGATCAACACGTAGCTTTGGGGACTGTTGGGGATTACAAGACAATCCACATAGCAGAGCTCTGTACCCAGGAAGCCCTTGCCAACTACAGGGCCCTCCCTGCCACCACAACAGGGACCCTCCGTGATGACAGGGTCCCTGCACAGCCCTACAGCGCAACCCTCTCTGGGCATCGAACTGTCAGTGTCAGCCAGCGACGCTGACATCGCTCACATGCTGCCAACTGTTCTCCAGGGAGAACTGCAGGGAGGAGAGTGACAAGCATGAACAGGGAAGAGACGCGCCAGGGTCCCCTGTGGCCAAGGAGCATTCATCAGGATCAGGGACAAGATCTCCGAAGGGAAACCGGAGTTATGCCACGAAATTTCAGCCGCAGAGCCAACACCCCCTCCCCCTTCAGTCACGAGAGCACTCTCGAGGACAGGTCCCAGGTAACCGTTACTTCTGAAGTTTGCACAACCAGTAGTTTCCAGGTCTGCAAGGCGCAGGAGTCCAGGGGGACCAGGGGAAGCGGACAGTTCTGGAACTCACAGTGGGCGAGACATTGCCGGTGCTTCACCCAGAGGCCGGCGGCCTGGAGCTGACCAGCTGTCTCAGCACATCTGTCTCAGGCCACACCTCTGGACCCTTCCGATGGGAAACCCACAGTGTTCCTCCTTCCTAAGAATGCCCTAAGCCTGCATCTGAAGATGTTCACCACGGTGCTACTTAGAGTACCAGGTTTCCCAGCGCCGTGACATACGTGACATAGCAACGTGCTGGGCTGGGGAGGTAAGCCTGGTGAACTATCAGGCAGCCACTGAAGTGACATTTGTGCCCTTGATATGTGACAACTTGATATGTGACAACCAAGCAAGAGTGCTGAGCTAGCTACACTGTTGAGTGTAAGCAGTGTAATTTACCCACTCTGGGCAGAAGCCAGAAGGGGCCCTGGCAGATGCAAGCGGCCCACTGGTGAATGGGAGCACAGCGGCCGCTTGTGGTTGTGGTTTCTGTCGCGTTGCCACAAGCCCTGCCCTATGGCACGGTGTCACACCTGCCCGGTGACAGCTGCTCTTCGGGGTTTCTGGACACAGTGGTTGAGCGGCTTTTCTCAGACCCTGAGCCCTAAATATCCCCTCAGCACCTGGAGACAGCGGCTTTCCTCAGCCACGGGGGTGGTTTCCAAGGCAACACCAATCCACCGCAACACCACACACCAGCACTTTGCCCAGGGCGCGCAGGTTGTGAGCCAGGAGAGGCTGAGCTCGGGGCGCGATGCCAGGGGGCACGAAGTTGGCATCTGGACCGTGGTGGAGTCTCCACGTCTCAGAGACCACGACCCCCAGCCCAAATCTGGCTCTGGCACAAACCCAGCCAGGTCCTGTGCAGGCACCAAGATCCCTGCCAAGCTCTGCTGGGGTTGACACCTCAGGAAGACCCCAGCCCCAAGACTCGGGCCAGGAGGGAGACTCGGGGAGCAGACCCGGGTGCAGGGAGGGGTCCCTGTCTCTGGGGTGGGCAGAAGGGGGCCAACACCCTGCCTCAGTCTTGCTGCCCAGCTCCTGCTAGCCACCAAGGCCTTGCCCATGGAGAAGGGATGGAGCATTTCCTGCACCCCTGATCCAAGGGGAAGGGGGGGGGCTCTGGAAGGAGGAAGAACATGGTGACCGGGGGCCTGGGGTCCAGCAGAGCCTCCGTGGAGGGGCAGGGGTCACTGGAGCACCGTGCACACAGGTATCCGGAGGGCCCCGGGTCTACCCACATTCGGGAATTCTCCTGCATTTGCCCGGGGGTCCAGCTCTGGCTGCCGAGGCCACACACAGCAGGCAGACAGTTCAGGGGCTCTTTTCTCCCTGGCCAGAGGACCCCATGCTCCTGGGCCGGTCCCCCTTGTCTCTGGCCCGGCCACTCCTCACTCCTGGTCTAGGGGACTCCGACCTTCACTGACGCTCTGTCTCCTCATCTGCTAATGTGGATGCTATGCAAACTGCTCGTGGTCAGGGCCAAGTCCAGGACTCCAGCTCACGGGGACCACCCAGGGCCCTGTCCCCTGCTGTGGTCAGGACAGCTCTGAGGGTGTCCACACCCTAGTCCTCAGAACCTATGCATGTGTGAAGGGGGTTTGCAGATGTGACAAGGTTAAGGACGCTGAGCGGAGGGCTCATCCTGGGTCACTGAGGTGGGTCTTCAGAGCATTATTTGTATGTAGAGGTAGGAGGCGGGCAGTGCTGGTCCTTGGGACTGCTGGCAGGAGCAGCCGACACCTGACATTAGCTCGGTGAACTGACTCCAGATATCCAGCCTTCCAAACTGCAAGAGAACTATTGCTTTCAGTGACCTGCCGTGGCCACTTGCTGTAGCAGCCACAGGAAATGAAGGCGGGGTCCAGCTTTTCGGGTACCATGAGGGGCTCAGAGATAAGCGAGAATGTCCACCGGTGCCACGAAACTCTCATCTCCCACGCTGTAGGACCGTCTGGGCACCAGTGGGCAGCCAGGTTCTGGCTGGACAGAGTGGACAGAAATGCTCAGAAGAAAACCCAGGGCGGTGGTCCTACATGAAGCCCTTAGAAGACCTTCCAAGGTCCATGAAGCCATAGATTTTAGGACAATGATCCTTCCTCTCCTTTAACAAAAATGGCCCAAGCCAGGTGTGGTGGTGCATGCCTGTAATCCTAGTACTTGGGAGGTAGAGACAGGAAGATTACAGGTTCAAGGCCAGACTCAGCAGTTTAGTGAAACCCTGTTTCAAAATAAAGAGGACAATGATCCTTCCTGTACTTTCCTGTCACTTAACAAAAAGGCCCAAGTCAGATGTGGTGGCTCATGCCTGTAATCCTAGTACTTGGGAAGTTGAGACGGTAAGATCACAGGTTAAAGGTCAACCTCAGCAACTTAGCAAAATCCTGTTTCAAGATAAAGAGGCCTGGGGTGGGGTGGGGGGGATTCAATCCCCAGTACCCCCCCAACACACACACACACACACACACACACACACACACACACACACACACAAAACAGGCCAAAAGTTTTCCCTGAGATAGTCACAGGCGACTAACCCAGCAACCTGCCAAGACGGCCTTAGACGGTCAACTTGAACTTGCAGTTTTTCTATGTTTCGTGTTTTCCACGACCTCCCAAACTGATAAGTCACTCAGCAACGAGACTGACAAAAAGAAGACAAAAGTCACAGGCACTAGGCAATTACGTGAATGTGTTAGATAAAGTGCAATTACACCAATTAAAAGCCAAATTATCTGCTTATTCACACTTGCTCTGGAAATGCTCTTTCCCAAGATCGCAGAGCCTGTGCCGAGGTGTGGCTCTCCCACCTTGACCGAAGTCTGCGGGCCCAGGAGGGAAGCTGCCGAGGGGACGCAGGGGCAGGTGGGCTGTCCTGAGACTCCTGGCCCAGTCGGGGAGCAGAATCCGAGAGCCGCGGAGAGCCACGACTTCCCCCTGGGCTGCCGTGGGCCCTCGGCCTGGCTGGGGTCTGTGGGAACCTTCAGCCTGGGTGGGCCCCGCCGCCAGGCCGCACTCCCCAGGCAATTCTGACGGGCAGCAGGTTGAGCAGTGCCAGCTGGCTGCAGGGAGAGGGCCGCAGCCCGGAGGCGGAGACCCGACGGGGCCTGCCTCCTGTGGACGATCGTCCAGGGCATGACATGGGCGCACTCTGCAGACTCCAGCCAGAGACACACAGACGTCCTGGTCTCTGAAACGTGATGCCACGCACCCCAGGAAGTGCGAGACAGTGCACCTTAAGAAATACGGGGCCACACACACTTCAAACAGCGCACCCCAGCAAGTAACAAGTAGGTTCCTAATAACAGTGATGGCTCCTAACCTCACAGACCAAATGCAGGAGGAGATCACCCCAGCCCCACCACACCAGCACCAGCACCAGCACCAGCACCAAATTTCAGATTCTAGCCAGGCAGCCGTACTTCAATATCGCAGGGAAATCAAGGCAGCCAAGCCTGGAGTAACTCAGTGTGTACCCTGCAGCCTCTGCTGTCTAACCGTCCAGGATCCTGTGACCCACGCACCGCTCTCGCCTCTGTCCTGGACTGCTGGGGCTCTGACAGCTGTTTCTTGAGACACACTCTGCACTTCGTCAGCTGAACCTCGGTCATGCTCGGCAATTCCCAACCTTGCCCCTCCCCCCTGTGTCCGGGAGCTGCGGCCCCCTCAGTGGGACAGGAGGGGCACACTGTGGAGGGTGACAGGTGTCACTCTCTGCCTCCATGCTGCTGAGTCTGGGACGGGATGCAGCTGGCCTGCTCGATTTGCCTCCGAGAAAGGGTGCTCATGGGGTGAAAGAACCCCGGGCAGAGGTTTGGTACCAGCAGACCCTGTGGCTGTCCCATCCTCTGCCCCAAGGCCTGTCCATGTACAAGAAGAAAAGCTGGGTATGAGGACATTCCCAGGACACCTCTTCGCTCTCCCACTCAGAGACGGGGCCAGCCTCATGAATGGCTTGAGACACGCTGTGTTAATTGATAAGAAGTCCACCATTTTCCCCAGCTCTGGGTCATAACACCTGGGAAGCCCGCTATTCACCCCGGCAGGTGTGGCCGCCTTGCTTGAAGCCCTGAGGACCCAGGAGAGCCACAGGCCCTCTCCACGCTCTCCTGGAGTCCACAGGCTCTGGGTTCTGTTGCCTGACCCCTCCCCTCGGCCAGGCTGGGTCAGATCAGCAGCAACACCTGATTTCACAGGGCAGTACCTGGCCCACTGCAGGAAATCTCTCCTTCTGGAGAAAGTGCCTGAAAGAAGAGTTTATGAGCCATGTCTCTGCTTTAGACAGTCTTTAAAAGAAGGTCACTACTAAGATCATCTGGGTACAGAGCAGTGAGTGAGTGAGGGAGACCCAGGAATCCAGCCCTCACGTCCCCGGAGCCAACGCCTTCAGGCACAGATGCTGCAGGATCTTTCTGCCATGGGAGTTCTCTGCACGATCCGAAGAGGAACCTGGCATTAGGACTGGGTGCAGGGCTGGACTCCTCACCCACACTTGCCTCCCCCTGTGCCAGGTTGCTGGTTCTAAGCCGGGGGCTGCACTCTGAGCGTGGCTCTTTGCTGAAGGTCCAGGTTGGTCCCAAGTCTCCACCTGTGGATTCAGCTGCTTTCTCCTGGCTCAGAGGCCCCCATCACACAGGTGATCCCTCAATCGTCTTTGTGCCTTGCTGCCTCTGGGGTCCTAATGGCTGCCCCCAAAGATTACACCAAGGACATTGTTAGGCATCTGCCTGTGCCCCACCACCTGCCCCGTGACTAGAGCCCATTTGGAACCATCTGAAGGCAGCTGGTGATCTACGGGAACTAGGAGTTCCTTGAGTTCTCCATCAAGCAAAACTAAGGGGCGGCAAAGAAACCCAAAGCTACAGGGCTCATACATCCTGCTGCCCATGAACTCCCCACTGCAAACCTCCATTCAGTGCCCGGGAACCACCCTTCCTGGTCAAAACATCATGCAGGGTTTCGAGGAAGCCTTGGAAAGTTCCAAACACCCGCCACAGGTTGCTCAGGGCTGCCGAGAGCAGGACACCTGGCTGAGCCCGGAGAGTCATCACAACAGCAGAACCAGGATGTGGACCGCACCTGTCTCTACCCGCTGTGACTCCTGCAACCCCCTAGTCACACACTCAGAGCTCCAAACCACACAGACTTAGCCTCTTGCTGCCCTGGAGAGCGGAGGCCTGAGCTGGGTATCAGTGTTCAAGGCCAAGGTACCGGCAGAGAGGCTCCAAGAAGGATGGTTTCCTAGACCTGCAGTGACCTCTTCCTCCATCCTCAAAGCCAGCAACTGGTCTAAATCTCTGACACCGACCTCTACTCCTCCCTCTTCCTCTCACAAGAACCCTGGTAAAGACACTGGTCACCGGAAACCCCAGAAGTGTGTCTGCATCCCAAGTCAGCTGTAACAACCTCAATTGGCCCTGCAGCGGAACTCCCTCCACCGAGTACAATGACGGACTCCTCAGGGGAGGTTTTGGCGCTGTCCTTTTGCCAACCAGGAGGAACCTGCCACGCTAGCATGCGGTCCTGGAGGCCCCTGCCTGGGTCCCTGGAGGGCCCTCCCCGAGACTCTGGCAGGGTGAGAGAAAGGACCCTTCCTCCCTCCCTTCCTCGGTCCTCTGTAGTCACCGGGGTGGCGGGAGACAGCAGCATGCAGGGCGTTCAGCCCAGGGCTGAGCAGGCAGAAAGCACCCCTGGCAGTGGCCGAGGACAGTCGGGGACTCGGGTGCAGGGCATGGGTGCTGGACAGCATGGCCTGTCTGCACTGTGGGTTCTGCGGGAAACCTTTTCGGAGAGCAGGCAACACAGTGGCCTCGGTGACGCAGCTCCTCTGCCCTGTGGGTGGGACGGGAAGAGCCCTTGTGTGGTGGCTTTGTGTGGTGGCTGCCCAGCCAGCAAGCGTGCGGGCAAGGACTCCCGAGGATACAGGAGGCCGCACTGCCCCAAGCATGAAATCCAGCCACCGGCGGGCAGGCTGTGGTGCGGGCGTGAGGTGTGTCGCCGCCAGGGACCACTCAGCGGAGCTGGCTGCGAGAGACTTGTTCCTGAACTACCTGCAATCACTTTTCAAATTATTATTTTGAAAGCCAGCTGCAAATTTCACAATGAAAATAAGTGTCAGCCGCAGCAGGCCACCAGCCCGCCTGGCTTCGGCTCCAGGCCCTTCTCCAGCTGACGCGGCAGTCTGTTCCCGGGTAGAATTGCGGGCTTGTCCATCAGGGCAGCCTGCCGGTCTCCCTGCACACACGTCACCGTGAGAGGCACAGAAGCCCACTTACTTCACCCCGAAGAGTCAGCTCCACCCACAGGAGCACGGGGAGGGCAGGAGACACCTGCTGAAGCACTGGTACCACAGTCACGCCACCGGGCTCGGCTCCAGAGAGGGTCACCTCGCAGGGCTGGGAGCTGCAGGCTGGGCGGTTGGAGGGATGCAGGTCCTCCTGCCCAGCTCCACGGGGCTCAGCGTGGGCAGCGCTGGCCAGGGTTTCAGTGCTGGGTCTGGGAAGCCCCTCCAAGCGGGGCTCGTCCTGGAGCACCAGTGTCTGCAGCCAAGGTCTCATAGCAGGTGCCAAGCCCTGAGCCTCTTGGCCCCTTCTGTTCCTCGTGCATGAGAGCTGCCTGCCTAAGCAACTTGCTTCATTCTGCGGCCCGTCCGTGCGCACCCACCCAGCCACGGGGCAACTGTCTCCAGGACCCTTGGAGAAGAACACCTCCCCCTGTGCAGAACCCCACAGCTGTCACGGCTCGCCCCAGCCACCCGCCATCAGGAGCAGCTAAGAGGTTAGGTTACCCACGGGGAGGCAGGAAGCGCAGGCTTGGCACCCAGGTTCCCCAAATGTTTGGGTTCTGTGTTGTGAGATGTTCTAAGCTTGACAGCAACTCCAGACACTCCTTTACGTCTCTCTAGGTGGCAGCCCGGGGCAAGGTGACCCTGGTCTCTCCCTGGGGCCCCCGGGGCAAATGCTCCAACCTCTCTCAGTGGGTCCGAGTGGCCCCAAAGACATTTGGAGCCTCAGAACAAGGTCTCTTTAGAATAAGCATCTGTGAAGACGTAACTAAGGGGAAGGTCTTGAGGTCAAAGACAGAGGTGGACTCTAAATCAATGGCAGGTGCCTCGTGAGAGACAGGAAGGAGAAGACACAGGCAGACTGCAGATGAAGGGTGGCCACAAGCCAAGGACAACGGGAGAGGCCGGGGTGCCCCGGAGCCTGCACGGGGCCCTCCCTGCCTGATTTCAGACTTGCGGTCTTCAGGACTAGGAGGCTGGCTTTCTGCAAACAGGAACTCGGGCTCCTGCTGACATCTGAGTACGTGTCTCCTCGGGGGTTCCCAGCCTCACGCTGCACCCTCCCCGGAGCACTGCCCTCTCTACCTGCCACCTGGCCACTTGCCAAGGGCTCCCCGGCCCTCTCTCCTCTGAGGCCCAGCTCCTGATCTCCTTCACCATCTTCCAACCAGGCCAGGGAGGCAGGGAGTCCAGCCCAGGCTGGCGAGACCACAGCCGACTGAGGTGGGGGCAGAGGCCCGAGGACTGCTGTGCACACCCCATCGCTTGGGAAGCTGCTGGGCTTTCCCCAGAAATGGGTTTAAGTGGATGGAATCCAAGTGCCCTCTGTTGGAGGACCGGGAAGAGGTGCAAGTTCAGTTGGACGGCCCTTTGTGGGCCTCCACCATGGGCTCCACCCCAGCCCCACAGGAGGCCCTGATGAGCGGCAGTTCAAAGCGTGGGGGGTTGTGCCGTCCTTGTTCAGAGGGACCCCAGTTCCCACAGGTCCAACAGAGCAGCGTTTTCAAACAGCGAGTGGAAGCCCACCGGCCTTTCAGGGCTCCGCTGCGGCGGCTGACAGCAAGCAGGCCCCACCGAACAATTTCCTCAAATGAAACTGGTCTGGGCTTTTGGGGCTGCCTCCTCCAATGAGGCACTTAAGCCCAGATGAAGAGGAAGCAGAACGGAGCTGAGAGGAGGGAGCCCTGCTGATCTCGGGGCTGCAGGGCGCCCTGCGAATGCCGCAGCAAGACCAGAACAGGCCGTGACTAATGGAGGGGTAATTGCCATTTTAATTGAACACTGTTTACGTATTTTGCAGATTTAAGTGATTCACCCCAAGCTCTTTTTCTTTCCAAGTAATTTTTGTTCCCCAGAAAG
>PVLC010047399.1:0-11122 GCA_004027655.1 Graphiurus murinus
CACAGGCAGGTGCCCACCAGCAAGTTAGTTTAGTCTCTGTGGGAAAGTTCTGTCCTCCAAGATGGAAGCTGCTCTTCCCTGCTTATAGAAGGAGGAGTAGGGAAGAGTGGTAGAAGCCAGGAAAGGCTGAGTGGGAAATCTGGTCAGTTTCCCCTCTGCCCGAGTTGCATGTTCTCAGAGGATTCCGTTATTTGGTTTGCAGGGTATGAATTAACCAAACATTAGCCAAATCTTTTCACATGGTTAGGTAAAAAACAAATCTAATCTCAGAGGAAAGAGTTCGGGATGATTTTTGAAGTTCATAAATTATCTGTGCTCCAGTTCCTCTACAGCCACGTGGAGCTTGGGAAGGGGCCATTGTTCCTGGGCACTGCTATGTGCTGGGAGGCTCTGGTTAGGCTGCCTGTGAATATGCAGACCTCCGGTTCATGGTGCCCACTGGACCTCCTGGGTTTCTGGCACTTTGCTCTCCCACGAGGGTCACAACAAAGCCAAATGCCTAGCTTTGGAGTCATTCAAATCTTATCCTCAGGCCCGAGTAAGCCTCACTTGACTTTTCTGTGTGGGAGTACCACAGCCAATCAAGGGTGGCTTTAATGAACTTAAAAGAATGCTATCAAAGTATTTCATAATAAAAAAACTTCAAGTCCAGCCCTGGGGACCTGCAACTGAAGTCCAGGCCTTGTACAGACATTTGCCCTGCCCTGTTAGCACACAGGTCTGTGGGCTTGCTTCTGAGCCCCAGCCGACTGGCCCTGGGGGTGGCTGGAGTGCCTTGGGCTCAGTCCTGCTTGTGCATTCGCAGTTTGTACTTGTAGCTCCCTAATAAAAGTAATAGAGAAGTGGGGAGGCCTGCAAAGTCTCCTCTGAGGGCTTTGGGTGCTCTGAAGTTGTTGACCTGAGTTGAGTATTTTCTACAAGCCTTCTCAGACAAGGGACAGGATTCGGCGAGGCAGAGTTGTAACTTTGAGTACCTTCTCTCTTGACCCTGAGTTCGGTGGGCAACTTTCCTAGGGGAAGCATGCTTGCTAGGAAGTAGCCTAGCCTACCACCAGCTCTGCCACTTGGATCCCTTTTCATCTGATTCTAAATGAAGACCTGCAGGAGAATATTGAGGTGTTACACCCTTAAGAGCCGAAAGTAGGATCCAATACAGAACACCAAAACAGATGCTGACATAGCCACAAGTACATAAAATAGGAATTCAAGCTGGAGGAGGCACAGAGTGAATCAATAGTGTGTGGTGAGAACTACTAGGATGTTTGGAGTGGACTTTTCCCTTCCTAATTGACCAGTGTATTATCCTCCCTAAAGTTAAATTTCTACTCTCTTCTCTCCCTTCCCTTGCAAAAGTGCCATTGTTGAGGCCGGGGGTATAGCTCCATGGAAGAGCATGTGCTTAGCATGTGCTTAGCATGTGCCAGGCCCCGAGTTCAATCTTCAGTACCCCCCCCAAAAAAAAGGGGGGGACGTTGTTGTAGTCTTGTCTGGTGAGCTGTGTTCCTTAATTTTTTCAAACCTCTAAAGTCCCTTCTGCCCCATCCTGGAAATTGAGTGCTGCCTTTTTAAGAGGTAGGCACCTCATGTTTCAAGTTCAAGTGCAATGGAACTCACCCTGCAGCTTGAACAGATTTGAGTGTTTTTGCAGAGGGAGGGCCAGGGCAGATGGGGAGTGTCATGCTCAATAAATACTTGTTGGATTGAGTTGCTGGAAAGGCAGTGGGGTGGGGAGAGGGAGCCACACCTCCCCCACTCTCACTTGTAATGGTCTTTCCTGCTTCTGGTCCCCATACACTGTTTCCCCTCTATGATACCTCTCTTCAGCTACTCAGGAGGCAAAACTCCCCGAAGTGTTAAATCTCTTTCTTTAAATCACTGGTCTCCTGTTCATCTTGGTCGTTGGGTTTGAAGCCCAGCTGGTAGCAAAGAGGTGGCACTTTAATGGATGTCATTGCTAGGCTTGTAGGTTGTCTTCCCAACACAGGTAAAGCCAGAGGGTGAGCATGGGCAGTTAACCAGATTGATCTTGGAAAGAGCCAATATGGAGGATTTTGTTACGATTTTGTTAAAAAGCCAGTCTACTCAGCTTTATACTTAGAAGTAGGTGTGGGTGATGGGCAAAGAGACCAAGATGAATGCAGGATGTCCTTTCACTCCAGATTTCATGCCAACTTCTTAGTAGTGCTATGCCATATAGCGAGGAAAGGCAGTATAACAAAATCTGAACCAGTGTCTTCTGTACACGCCTATAATCCAGTACTTGGGAGGCTGAGACAGGATTGCAGGTTCAAGGCCAGCTTCAGCAACTTAGTGAGACCCTGTTTCAAAATAAAAACTTTAAGAGCCAGGTGTGGTGGTGCACACTTTTAATCCCAGTACTTGGGAGGCTGAGACAGGAAGATTGCAGGTTCACAGCTAGCCTCAGCAACTTAGAGGCCCTTTGCAACTTAGTGAGACCCTGTTTCAAATTTTAAAAAAATAGCTGGGCATGGTGGCGTACATTTGTAATCCTAGTACTTTGGAGGCTGAGACAGGAGGATGACAGGTTCGAGAATAGCCTCAGCAAATACTTTCATCAACCTAGCGAGACCCTGTTTCAAGATAAAAAGATAGGGCTGGGGATGTAACTCAGAGGTAGAATGCCCTTGGGTTCAATCCCGTGTGTGTGTGTGTGTGTGTGTGTGTGTGTGTGTGTGTGTCTGTCTGTCTGTCTGTCTCTCTCTTACACACACACACACACACACACACACACACAATTAAAAAAAAAAAATAGGACTGGTGGTATTGCTTAGAGGTAGAATGCCCCTGGGTTCAATTCCCAGTATCCTCCCACCCCAAAGAAAATGAATCAATGGCTTCCTAGGCCCTTGGGTGACCTCATGGTTGTGCTCAAGCTGGAAGCCCGCTTTCTGAAGCAGAACACCATCCTGTGATAACTGTTTTTTCTCTTCTTCCTCCAACCAAATGGAGAAATGCTCATTATTAGTCCCCCAATCCTTTCCCCCGCATTCTATGTTCCCTTCCTTGAAGTTGTCAAACACGGGTCTGGTGGCTTAGTCAAAATGGCTTTATAAACATGCCCAGCCTGGTGTAACTTTGAACAGAATGAAAATGTGATTAGGAGGATAGGCAGTTTCTCTTCCCTCCTCTTGCCTCCCCCACACTCCCTTCCCTTTAAGAGTTTTCTGTGCTCAGTGCCTGTTTGATCGCCCACACGACTTTGAGAGAACCATTGCTGATAACACGTGCGTTCCCTGCCCCACAGCTGCAGGCTGGCAGAAACCTGCTGCACGGCCCCTGTTTAGGGATTGCCTGTTTAACTTGTGCCCATCAGATATGGCACACGAGCTGGGGGTGGGGTGGGTGTGGTTGCATATGTCATGGTAGAGGGGATACAACCAGAGGACTTTCACAGTAAATATCACATAGACTGGATTGAAAGTGGGGAGAGGAGGGCTGTGGGAGCCATGTCCATGGGGAATGTGCACATCTCAGGGCAGAGACCAGCACCTGGACGCTTTCTCAGTGGAACCATAGTCCTGGGTGGTTCTGTGTTTGTAGTGGAAAACTGAAACAGCTGCTTCTACAGCAAGAGGCTGCGAATCCGACCCTGGCCCCAAAACTCACCTGTATTTTTCAGAGAAATGGAAACTATGGATAGTTTTAGTGTTTTTTTGTTTTTGGTGGTTGTTGTTTTGTTTTTTCCCAGTCCAGTACTGGGGATTCAACCCAGGGCCGATTGCTTTAGTTTTGACAGTATGTTCCATTTGTTTAGCTCTTGAGGCTTATAATTGGTGCTCAGATGTTTCTCATTCAACCTCATAACTGTCATGCAGGTGCAGGTGGCATTTCCTGGCTTTTGCAGATAAGGAAACCAAGACCCGGAAAGGAAGTAACTTGCCCAAGACCATATGACTGATAAAACTCTTTTATTAAGCAAAAGGCTCTCCCACTATGCACATAGGGGGTTATTGTAAATTTCATCCAGGTTGTCAAATCCACTACCTGCCTCACACATCTCCAGCCTCTGTTTCCCTTCTGTCTGTTTACCTGTATTCCAGGAGCAAAGATTCATTTGTTAAGCTGACCTGAAACGATAATGATAATTGTGCTGCAGAGAAGTCTGTTCCTTCAGCACTCCAAAGTGACCATCCACACTCCAGGCTTTCCACCCTGTGTACTTCCCTATGAGGTAGAGATACACAGAATTATATCCCATTATAGAGAATTGAAAGATAATGGTGACCACCTTACACTGTGTGGTTTTGTGTGTGTGGGTGTTGGAGGGGGGAGGTCAGGGGATTGAACCCAGGGACATTCTGCCTCTAAGCTACACACTCAGCCCTATCTTACTTTTATTTTGGCCAGCCTCAGCAACTTCAGGAGGCCATCTGCAACTTAGTGAGACCCTGTTTCAAAGTAAAAAATAGGGCTGGGGGTGTAGCTTGGAGGTAGGCTCGCTCTCTCTCTCTCTTTTTTTTTTTTGGTGTGTGTGTGTGTGGTCCTGGGGATGGAACCCAGGGGCATTCTACCTCTGAGCTACACCCCCAGCCCTATTTTTTTATTCTTTATTTTTGAAACAGGGTCTCATTAAGTTGTGGAGGGCCTCATTAAGTAGTTGAGGCTGTTAAGTAGTTGAGGCTGAGCCCAGCATGGTGGCGCACGCTTGTAATCCCAGCATTTGGGAGGCTGAGACCGGAGGATCCGAGTTCATGGCCAGCCTCAGCTACCTAGTGAGGCCCTCCGAAACTTAGGGAGACCCTGTTTCAAAATAAAGAATACAAAATAGGGCTGAGGGTATAGTTCAGAGGTAGAATGCCCATGGATTCAATCCCCAGTACTGCAAGAAAAAAAAAAAAGTAGTTGAGGCTGGCCATGAACCTGCGATTCTCCTGTCTCAGCCTCACAAGTACTGGGGTTACAAGCCTGTACCACCATGCCCAGCTTGAAAGGGGATCTCTCTACGTTGATGCTCAAACCTGCAATCCTCCTGTCTCAGCCTCCCAAATACTGGGATTGTAGGTTTGTGCCACCATGCCTGCACCCCCGCCCCCCAGCCCTTTTGTTTTGTTTTGTTTTGAAACAGGGTCTCTCTAGGTTGCTGAAAGTCTTGCTGAGTTGCTGAGGCTGTCTTCAAACCTGTGATCCTCCTGTCTCAGCCTCCCAAGTACTGGGATTACAGACATGTGCCACCATGCCCAGCTGGTGGTATTTTTTTGTTGTTGTTATACTGGGGATTGAACCCAGGTGCACCCTACCTGCAAGCTACACCCCCAGCCCTATTTTATTTTTTACTTTGAAACAGGGTCTCACTAAGTTGCAGATGGCCTCCTGAAGTTGCTGAGGCTGGCCATGAACCTGCAGTACTCCTGTCTCAGCCTCCCAAGTACTGGGATTACAAGTGTACACCACCATGCCTGGCTCTGGTGGTAGTTTTTGAGTGTTCCTGGCTGGTTTGAGGGAAGCAGTTTTCACGTGGAATAAGTAGCTAACCAGCGGCTGATAGGGCTCAGGAGGCAGGTGGGGTATTCCTGCTTCTGTGTGGGCATGGTCATGGTTACTGAACTGGGGCCTTGTCAGGGAGATACGCTCAGATGGAGACATGCTCAGGGTGGCTTTATTATGTGAAACCAAAAAGCACCTGGGAAAAAATGTGGGTGGTGCATTCCTGGGGCTAGGGCATGGGTGCAAGTGGCATTGTGCCATGATAACAACTTAGTCCTCCATTTAAGGGAGCCCTGGTACCCGCCCCCCTTCTGGTGAGAATGAAGCCTGGGGGCATGTGATCTGCCTGAGCTTGTCCCCTTCTCCTCACTTTAGGGTAGTTGAGAGTAGGGGTCTTTGTAATACATGAAAGTGCCCAGTAAAAGGAACAACAGGGACTTGAACTCTGGGAGAAAGCCCTGTCTAGGGGCTTGGTTTCAGGAAGAATTGCCTGGCCTTCTTATTAGAGGTATCTAACCTCTAAACTCTTACCTCCAAACTAGATTTTTGTATAGAATTCCTTCATATTTTAATACCCTTGTGTTTGTGTGGAACCTTTCTTTCCCAGTTACTTCCCAGCCTCCTAGGGTTAAAAAAAAAAAAAAGTCTCATTATGATAAATATTATAAAAACATTTCTGTATAATAAAGATGTTTCCATGGTTCATACAAATGCTTTGCTGTTGTTTTTTCGTGGGTTTTGTTGTTTAAAAAAAAAAAAAAGTAACTAACAATCTTAAACAACTTTTGTACTTTCCCTGGTCCCTGTCTAGGTCCTTGTTCACCTTGAAAGCAGAACACTTGAGTCCTTGCTGTTCATGTTGTATTCAGGGCAGGGAGACGAGCTGTGGAAACATCTCCACATGGCAAGGGCTCCTTTACTTTCTCTTCATCTCCAGCCTCCCACTCTCTAATAGTTCCCTGTTCTTTTCAAACAGCATACCACACAACAACCCACGAAGAACAGTGTGTGTGTGTGTGTGTGTGTGTAAGCAAATAAGTGTCAAGTGTGAGCATGTGTGAAGAAAAGTGCATGTGAAAGCAGGGCGTGGTGGCGCACACTTGTAATCCCAGCATTCGGGAGGCTGAGACCGGAGGATCCGGGTTCGCGGCCAGCCTCAGCTACCTAGTGAGGCACTCTGCAACTTAGTGAGACTCGGTTTCAAAATAAAGAATAAAAAATAGGGCTGGGAGTATAGCTTGGAGGTAGAATGCCCCTGAGTTCAATCCCCAGTACCGAAAAAAAAAAAAAAAGTGCATGTTAATAGGCAAATCTAGGTAAAGATTGTTCAGATGTTCTGTGTACTATTATTCTTGCATCTATAAATTTGAAATTATTTCCAAATACAATGTCTAACATACTATATGCTAGGCTAATTTGAGTATACCAGGAGTTCTTTAGAATTGAAGTTTTCTTCTACATCTTTATAACATTTTATTCTCCCCCATTTAATAGATGGAACAACTGACACCCAGAGAAGTTAGGTGACTCACCTGAGTTCATGAAGTGTGTTGGGATAGAGGCAGGGTTTGGACCTGGGTACTGACCCTATGCTAGGCCACCTCTCAAAAGACTGCAGCTGGTCCTTACTACTCGAGCTGGACAGGGTTGGCATCAGATTTTGAGAACTGGTTGGATGCCTGCTGTCCCTTGCGCACCTAGCCCCTGCCCTGCACAGACAGACCCAGCTGCAGAGCTGGCAGGGTTGCAGCAGTGTGCTGCGACTCAACTCAGAGCATGGGCAGGATGTCCAGATACCTCCTAGGGAGAACCGCCTCCTTACTAAGATTACACGTTCTCACCGTGCTCTTCACTCGGCTCTTTATTTCTTAAGTTACATGAAATTGGAAGGTTCTTCTCCAGAACCACATTTATACAGTAGAGATCTGAGGGAGAA
Organism: Graphiurus murinus; assembly: GCA_004027655.1. NCBI lineage: Eukaryota > Metazoa > Chordata > Mammalia > Rodentia > Gliridae > Graphiurus > Graphiurus murinus. The sequence goes on from PVLC010047399.1 coordinate 7,382, forward strand.
GGCAGTGAGTTTGGTTTTGAAAGTGATGCCAGGTTACGGGCCTGAGCCAGTAGCTTTCCTACTGTGGACCAGTTGGTTGGTACATCGCCTCGTGAATGTCCTGGGCCTCAGAGAAGGTGTTTGTGTGGTTTACTGCAGCACATTGTACCGAGTGGGGCTGGAGTTACAACTTTATACACAAAGGGACTGCCTAATTTTAGTCATTGAAAACCTTCCATTCATCTCGGGGCCGAAGGAGGGCTGGACCTAGGAATCATTGCTGGGCAGAGTTAGGGATGCAGCCCCTGCCATTGTGTCCCAGCCACTTTTCTTTCACACCCAACCACATTTTGGGCATCTGTCTGTGCTCCTTGAAGGCCCTTGAATGAAAAGGCCTTTCTGTCTTTTCTGTCTTCCTTTTTTCTTTTTGTGGTACTAGGTAGAACCCAGGGGCATTCTACATCTAAGCAACACCCTGAACCCCATTTTATTTTGAAACAGGGTCTCATTAAGTTGCTGAGGCTGATCTTGAGCCTGTGATCCTCTTGTGTCAGCCTCTCAAGTGCTGGGATTATAGATGTGTTATACCACGCTTGGCAGTTCCTTTTATTTTTGCTTACTGGCATTATCCCTTCAGCTGCCAAAGTTGGGGTAAATGGATGAGTCTACTCTTCTTTTTTTTGAGATGTTAGGGATTGAACCCAGGGCCAGGGTGTGCCCTGCCACTGAGCTACATCCCCCAGCCCTTTTTATTTGCTTTTGAGACAGGATCTGGCTAAGTTGCCCAGGCTGGTGTCAAGCTTGCAATCTTCTGCCTTGGCCTTCCAAGTTGCTGGGATTATAGGTGGGTACCACCATGCCTGGTCCTCCTCTTGCTTGCTTGCTTCCTTTCTTTCACTGGGGATTGAACCAGGGGCATTCTACCTCTAGGCTACATCCCAGCTCTTTATTTTTTATTTAGAAACAGGATTTTTAAATTTTGATCTTGAATCTGTGATCCTCCTGTCCAGCCCTACTCTACATCTTAATACAGAAGAGGTGTTTTCTGAAAATCTTTAGTTTTCGTGTGCATCCTTTGTCTGGAACACTTACCTGCTGCTGCCTTAGACTTGATTAATCTAGCTTTGGTTAAGTTGTCCTCCGAGGATTTTTTTTTTTTTTCATGAGCTCAGGCAATTATATGAAATAGATCCATGAGCATGTACTATATTATCACCCCAGCTCATACACTTAGGTTGTTTGTCCTCAAGCAATTACTAAGTTATATGGACTATCCCCATGATTCTCTGACATCCCTCTAATCCTCCACTATTATCTTTCCTACCCCAAAATAAGTGCCAAATGTATGACAGCCAGAATTAGGGCAAGATGGAGCAGGGTGAGAAAAGGCTGCTCCTAAATTCCTGTGAGGTTGTCGGAAGCTTACATGTCTATGTTGGAGCTGCCATGCAATCGGCAGTGCTGTGGCTTAGAGAGGATTGAGCTTTTACCTTGTAGTCCTTAGAGGCTTGACTAGGACATACTGGTTTTGTGTTCTTTTCTTTCTTTCTTTTTTTTGGTAGTGGTGGGGCGGGGCAGTGCTGAGAATGGAACCCAGGGCTTTTCTTAGGCAAGTACTCCACCCCTGAGATATAGCTGCAACTTAGACATATTGGTAATTAACATCCCATATTGTTTTCCTGAGTCAAATTCTCATTTTTGCTTCAAGAGAATAGAACTTTTCTTTATCTGACTTACAAAAAGGAACAAGCAGCTCCTGATTTCAGATCAGACCCAAAGCCCATCGTATGCAGGGGAAGATGGTGTAACTCACCTTCCAGTGGTGTGCGGGGCCACTCCTTCCTCTGTGTTTGGATGTGCACGTGGAGAGGTAATTCAGCTAGCAGCCTTCTGTTTAGGAAGTCGTCAGTGGTCTCAGGCATCTGTTGAGGGTAGGAAAAAAAAATCTTCCCAATGTAATACCTTCAAGGCTCTTTCTGTTGGGCCATCTAATCTTGTTTTTCAGACTAGTTTACCCTGGAGGCACTGTATAACCTTTGTGACTCTCAGGAAGTCTGAACAACTGGCAAGACCAGGGCTTCAGAGCAGAGGCTGCCCTGAAATGTTGCTCAGCACACTTTGGGGTTTTTCCACAGCTAGGGCATAGCATGGGAATTTGCCACTGGTTTGAAGTCAGTTCCAGAAGGTCAGGGCCTCAGTAGGGAATCACCTGATGGGACACAGAGTAGAGCTCCCATGAGAAGATTGAGATATCAGAGGAGACTTTCTACAAGTGGAACAAGATGGTTCACATAGGTTTTCAGGGGTGTGAGGGTTGAGGAAAGGAACCTTCATAGGATCTTAGACCCTAAAGGCAGAGCAGATTCTGTGACTGTGACCTTCCTGACCCTGAGAAGCCTAGCTGAGCAGTTGTTCCTTTAAGTGCCTTCCCTCTCCTCACCCAGAACAGAACAAATCAGAGTCAGGGTTCAGAGCAGAAGATCCTGACAGTCCAACCTATCGAGGTGTAGCAAGTGGCACACCTGCCCTCTGAGCTAGGAGCTCTGCTTACTGGTTCCTCCCAGCTCGTCCAGTCACATGGCCAGACTTATGGCTAGCCACAGGTAAATTGAGCACTATTCTGCTTGAGCCCTTGACACAGCTGTCTAAGTAGTCTAGATCAGCAAGCCTCCTTTTGACTTGGTGCCTTTTTTTCTCCTTATCTGGCCCCAGATACAGTCTGAGCTCTGAGATTTCAACTTAGCTGTGCTGGTCACTATCTTTTATTTACCCTGTAATAGTTAGGAAATTCTGGAACTACTGGAAGCTCCGACTCATCTGGCTGGACCTCCTGCCTTCAGGGAGTGAATATTGAGACAGTTTGGGACTTGTAATTACCTTTTCCTGGCGCTTTTCAGGGCAGATTCTACAATCTCCCTCATTCAGTTTGGATGAGCAAGTTCTTCCTTTTGTCTAGCCAGACTCTCTCCTGTTCCAGCTAAAGTCCTTTTACTGTCCTTCATTTTTCACCCATACAGAAGGCTACTGATACATTCTAATTCATTTTACCTTCCTCCTGGGGTCTAGCTACTATCCCTCTAGCCATTTTTAATCCCTCTTCCATGAGATCTTGTCCAGTTTCACTGGTTTCCTTTTGAAGAGCAGTAAGGACAAGTGGATGCATAGGGGTCACTTGATTTGGAATATCTGAGGTTATAGCCAACCCCATCCATGTTCTGGACCCCAAGGAATGTCTTAATTCTGTGTACAGTTTTTGTCTTATTCCTGGGATGACATAGACTTTTTTTCTCTCTCTTTTTGATACTGGGGATTGAACCCAGGCGCATTCTATATCTGAGCTGAGCTACACCCCCAGCCCTTTTTTTATCTTTTGTTTTGGAAGAGAGCCTTGCTAAGCTGCTGAGGTTCTCACTAAATTGCTGAGGCTTGCCTCAAACCTGCAATCCTCCTGTCTCAACCTCCCAAGTACTGGGATTATAGACAGGCACTATCATGCCCGGCTGACACACTTTTTTTTTGCAGTACTGGGGATTGAACTCAGGGGCGTTCTACCTCTGAATTATACCCCCAGCCCTATTCCTGTTTTTTATTCTTTATTTTGAAACAGGGTCTCACTAAGTTGCAGAGAGCCTCATTAAGTAGCTGAGGCTGGCCGTGAACCCTGATCCTCCAGTCTTAGCCTCCCAAGTACTGGGATTACAAGCATGCGCCACCACGCCCAACTCGCACTTCTTTTTTTTTTTTTTTTTTTTTTTTTTTTTT
>PVLC010047400.1:0-11106 GCA_004027655.1 Graphiurus murinus
TGGCCGCGAACCCGGATCCTCTGGTCTCAGCCTCCCGAATGCTGGGATTACAAGCGTGCGCCACCACGCCCGGCTCCCAGTCCTTTTAAATTTCTGTCTTTGAGCCGGGCGTGGTGGTGCACGCTTGTAATCCCAGCATTCGGGAGGCTGAGACCGGAGGATCCGGGTTCGCGGCCAGCCTCAGCTACCTAGTGAGGCACTCCGCAACTTAGTGAGACTCGGTTTCAAAATAAAGAATAAAAAAATAGGGCTGGGGGTATAGCTCAGAGGTAGAATGCCCCTGAGTTCAATCCCCAGTACCGAAAAAAAAAAAAAATTTCTGTCTTTGTTCTTATTTTATTTTAATTATTTTATATTGCAGTACTGGGGATTGAACTCAAAGACATTCTACCTCCGAGCTACACCCCCAGCCCTATTTTTTATTCTTTATTTTGAAACAGGGTCTCACTAAGTTTCAGAGTGCCTCACTAGGTAGCTGAGGCTGGTGGCGAACCCAGATCCTCCCGTCTCAGCCTCCCAAATGCTGGAATTACAAGCGTGCATCACCACGCCCGGCTTTTTTTTAAATTTTTGAAACAGGGTCTCAATAGGTTCCTGGGAATCTGGCTAAGTTGGTGAGGCTGGTTTCGAATCTGCGATCCCCCTGTATCAACCTCTAAAGTACTGGGATTATAGGTGCATGCCACCACATCCAGCTCACCCCAATTATTTTAATTGGTTTTTTATGTTAAAAAAATTTTTAGACAACCATGGGGACACATGCCTGTAATCCTCATACTTGAGAGGCTAAGAAAGGAGGATTACAGGTTTGAGGACAGCCTTAGCAACCTAGCCAGATCATGTTTTAGAACAAAAAACTTAAAAAATGACGGTGGCTATAGCTTGGAAGTAGAATGGCCTTTGGTTTAATCCATAGTACAAAAAATTTGAAACCAAAAAACAAACAAAAAATTAAAAGAAAGCATTATTCATTTATTTTTGTGGTGCTGTGGATTGAATTGAGGGGCATTCGACCGCTGAGTTACCTACACAGTCCTATTTTAAAACAGGGCCTGGCTAAGTTGCTGAGAGCCTCACTAAATTGCTGAGGCTGGCTGTGAACCTGCGATCCTATCTCAACCTCCTAAATACTGAGATTAGAGGTCTATGCCACCACGCCCAGTTTAAGAAGCATTTTTAAAAACTGAGAAACGCCGGGCTTGGTGGCGCATGTTTGTAATCCCAGCATTTGGGAGGCTGAGACCAGAGGATCCGGGTTCGCGGCCAGCCTCAGCTACCTAGTGAGGCATTCCGCAACTTAGTGAGACACTGTTTCAAAATAAAGAATAAAAAATAGGGCTGGGGGTATAGCTTGGAGGTAGAATGCCCTGAGTTCAATTCCCAGTAACGCAAAAAAAAAAAGAGAAACATCTATTTGAATCTATTTGATTGGGATTTATCTCTAAGGCAAGCTTTCCTTTTAACTGAACCTTCATGGGTTAGAGATGGAGCACCGGGGGATAGTGCTTGCCTAGCATGAGTGAGGCCCTAGATTCAACCCTAACACAAGAAAATAATACTAGTTTTTATTGTACTAGGGATTGAATCCAGGGCCCTCTAGCATTTTTTACAGCCTCAGGCATTTTTATTTTACTTTATTTTGTAGCACTGTGGATTGAATTCAGGGGCAGCCTACCTCTGGGCTATACCTCCAGATGTATTTTTTATTTTTATTTATTTATTTGCGCTACTGGGGATTGAACTCAGGGGCGTTTTACCTCCGAGCTACACCCCAGCCCTATTTTTTATTCTTTATTTTGAAACCGAGTCTCACTAAGTTGCGGAGTGCCTCACTAGGTAGCTGAGGCTGGCTGCGAACCCGGATCCTCTGGTCTCAGCCTCCCGAATGCTGGGATTACAAGCATGCGCCACCACACCCGACTCCAGATCTATTATTTATTGAAAGCCTTGCTAAGTTCCTGAGACTGGCATCAAACCTGTGAACCTCCTGTCTCAGCCTCCCAAGTACTGGGATTATAGGCATACACCACACACCTGATTCTTTTTACTGATTTTAAAACCAGGCTTCACTAAGTGGCCCAGGCTGGTCTTAAACATGGGATCACCCTGCCTCAAGCTTCCAAGAACTAGGAAGATAGGAGTATGCCACCTCCCCTGGCTAACAGGAATAATTTTAAAGAATTAAGAACATTCTAGCCAGGCATGGTGGCACACTCTTATAATCCCAGACCTTGGGAGGCTGAGACAGGGGGATCGCAGGTTTGAAACTAGCCTCAGCAATTTAGTGAGACTCTGTTTCCAAATAAAAAATAAAATAGGTCTGGGGGTATAGTCCAGAGATAGAAGGACCCTGGGTTCCATACTCAGTAACACACACACACACACACACACACACACACACACACACACACACATTCTATACAACACTTTACAACAGGGTTATTTTTTGCTTTCTCTTTTGTTTTTGATTTATGGGGGATTATGGGGTTCCAAACCATGGCTGCATAAGAGCTTAGCAGCTTTCTATACCCAGGTGCAGCCCAGCCCCAGTGATGTACTACTTTTTTTCTGGCAGTGCTGTGGATTGAACCCAGGGCAACTCTACCACCAAGCTACATCCCTAGCCCTTTTTATTTTTTACTTTGGGAAGGGGCTGGCTCAGTTGCCCAGGCTGCCCACAGTTGAGATGCTGCTGCAGCCTCCTGAGTAGCTGGGGTCACAGGTGTGCACCACCAAGCTCTGCTCCATTGTCTTTGCTCCAAGGACCTGTGTGAGGATCAGACACTTTCCCCCATATGGAGTGGGTGGGCTGTCAGGATTTTGGCCACCACGTCCCAGTGGGGCCAGAATTCAGGAAGCAGAGGTGGGAATGAATGATGGACACCTCACGTTGAGGACCCTCCCACCATCGGTGACTGGAGCAGTGACCTTGACCCTGGTTTGGTTCCACCAATGAGTGAAAAGGGGTTTCCTGGGCATGCCCTGAAGGATGTCTTTCCAAGCATTTTACCCAAGAACTCTTTTCCTTGCAGACAGAGCAGGATGAGCATGGAGGGCCCACCCTCTGTCCAGGAGCTGATCCAGTGGTGCCTGTTGACCAACCAGGCCTCCCCCAGCCCCACACTGGAGGACCTGCCCCAACATCTGTTCCTAACACTGTTCAAAAAGGCTTTTGTGGGGGATCACAAGGAGACCCTGTGTGCCTTTGTGCAGGGCTGGCCCTTCACCTGCCTCCCTCTGGGGTTCCTGTTGAGGCAGGTCTGGGGTGTCACCTGCCTTAACCCCAGGTCCCTGTTGGAGAATTCACACCTGGATACCATAGGAGCCATGCTGGATGGGCTGGACACGCTGTTTGCCCAGAAGGTCGGCCCCAGGTGAGATTGCTTCAGGTAGCCAGGAAGGAGGTTGCTGGGAGGCCTGGGAGGCAGGGAGGCACAGCTGGGGCAGGGAGGGAGGGCTGAGGGTGGGGCAGAGGCCCCTGATGGAGTCAGCGAGGAAGGCTGTAGAGGCCATGGCCATGGCTGAGCTCCATCTGGGAAAGGGCTTGGGGGTGTGGAGAATGCTTGTGATGGGCAGGGAGGAGACTGAAGGAGCCTGTACCTGCCCCTGCAGGTGCCAGAAGTGGAGACCGGGCTCCACTCATGGTGTTAAAGACAAGAGTAAGATTATGGGATCAGCTGATGCCCAGATTGGAGAAGGAAAGCCCAGATGGGAAGTTGGGTGATTCCTAATCCTGAGACTCCTTCCACTCTCCCCACAGATGTAAACTGCAAGTGCTGGATTTTCGAGATGTGCATGGGGACTTCTGGAGGAGAGGGTCTAGAGCTTTGCCCAGGGCCGACTCAACGTGGGAAGAGCCGAGATCGAGGAGCCTGCCCAAGAAGCCCTTGACCATACTCATAGACATTGTCATTGAAGAAAAGGGCCCAGATGGCTTTTATGCCTACCTCCTAAAGTGGGTGGAGAAGAGACAAGCCATGATCCAGTTGTGCTGTGAAAAGCTGAAGATCTGCTCAGACTCCATTTGTGCAATAACGAAGGTTCTGGATCTTGTGTCTCTGGACCGCATCCAGGAGCTGGAAGTGGACAGTTTCTGGATTCAGAACACGATGGAAAGATTTATTCCTTATGTGGGCAAGATGAGAGCACTTCACACATTTCGCTTCACCAGGATGAATCCAGGGTTTAGTCTTTCCAGCATAAAAAATAATTGGTATTCTCAAAAATATGCCAGTCATTTGGGAAAGTTGAACAACCTCCGGGAGGTTTACATTCATGATGTCTTCTTCCTTTATGGACAACTGCATGAAATCTTCAGGCAAGAGGGGCTGGTGAGCTAGTTCTGCCTCTAGAGCAAATCCATTCCTGCTGACATGAAAGATGAAAGGGAGCCGGGCTTGGTGGTGCATGCTTGTAATCCTGGTATTTGGGAGGCTGAGACAGGAGGATTGAAGGTTCAAGGACAGCCTCAGCAGGTAGTGAGCCTCTCTTCAAGCTAGTGAGAACCTGTTTACAAATAAGAAATAAGAAATCGAGTTGGGGGTGTAGCTTGAAGGTAGAATGCCGCTGGGTTCAATCCCGGTACCCCACACACAAAAAGATGAAAGGGCACATGCTCTGCGCCAGCCACTGGGATGCAACAGGAGATGTTGGAATGTAAGTGCATGGGCTTGTTCACTACTTGGGCTGGAAAGATCATCTCCTGTGACCACCCATGGAAAGGCAGAGGCTCAGCTGGGCTGGACCATCTGCAACGGCCACCATGCCAGCTGGCTGTGGGGGGCTCAGATCAAGCAAGGGTGGGCTTGAGGTTTCTTCCTTAGAAGCTCGTGTAGCTAACGAGATGGGATCCAGGAAAGAGAAGAGGCACTAAGCACAGGAGAGCCCCGAGACCTGCACATTTCCACACGGAAGCTCTGAGCTGTCTGCTGTGTGAGCAGAACCAGCCTGTGTCTGATTCCCCACCTGTGGCAGGTTGTGCTGAGCCCAGCTAGGATGCACAGATGGGACTGTGTGATGCTGGAGTGGAGGCTGAGGAGGAGCAGGAGGGAGGATGTGAACAGGGCTGGCAGCTTTGCTGAGGATGCAGGGGTGTAAGGGTCCCTAGGGCAGGCAGCCCAAGGTGAAGTCACTAGAGCTGGCCTGGGTTGGTCCTTTGTGGGTGCCTCCTGCTGGCTGTTTGGCTCAAGCTGTAGTTTTCTGCTTGGCACAGGAGAGGGAGCTGTAGAGGTGGGGACTGAGGTGTAACACAAGTGATGGTGAAAGGCCCTAGTCTCTAGTGGGTGACAGGATTGGGCAGAGTCCTTGACATGCAGTCTCCCTGAGTGACAACCATCCTCAGATGGTGAAGACCACCTTGAGCAGTCCTGTCCCACCTTTTTTTTCTTTCTCTCTTTCTTTGATGGTACTGAGGATTGAATCCACGGTCTCTCCTCCACTGAACTACACCCCAAGTCCCTCTTTTAAATATTTTTATGTAGAGGCATGGTCTGGCTAAATTACCCAAATTGGCCTCACTTGGGATCCTATCTCAGCCTCCCCAGTAGCTAGCTATCTAGGCTGTGCCATTATACACGGCAGCCCTGTCCCACCTTGAGGTCATTGCCACACCTGCCACCGCCCTTCACCAGAAGTGACTCTCTCTCTTTAGGAGCCAGACCCCACTGAAGACACTCTCCTTGTGGTCAAGCCCGCTTAAGGAATCGGACCTGGAGCACCTGTCCCGGTATCCCAGCACCAGTCAATTGAAGCACCTGGACCTGAGAGACATCTCCATGGGGGGGTTCAGTCCTGAGCACCTGCGAGTTCTGCTCGAGAGGGTAGTTAGCACCCTGGAGACGCTGGCCTTAGAGCGCTGTGAGCTCACAGACGCCCAGGTCAAGGCCCTGCTGCCAGCCCTGAGCCGCTGCTCCCAGCTCCAGACCTTCAGCTTCTGTGGGAACCCCATCTCCATGGGCGTCCAGAAGGACCTGCTGCAACACACTGCCACGCTGACCCAGTTAAGCCAGGGGCACTTCCCTGTCCCTCTGTAGAGATCTGAGGACCCTCCTGAAGACTTCTGAGCAGGATGAATGTGCAGAATTTTGCCCACTTGACATGAGGCTGATGTAGTTCCTGAGGGACATAAGACCTTCCCATGAGGCCCACTTTTGTGCTTCCTGTTGCGAAACCTGTAAGTGGTATGAATTCCACAGCTTGGAGTCCGGTGGCAGGTGGAAAACCACAGGAGAACATCGTGCTCAAAGTCATCACAGATGCTTCCGTCATTGGGACAGGAATTAATAAAGCATGTGCCAAGTGGGCACTTGGAAAGGAGGCCTTGCATATGGGTGCATAATAAAGGGGACCCACAGCCCATGTTCTCAGTGTGTGTGGGAAGAAAGAAACAGTGCCTGCCAGAGTGGTTTTGCACACATGGGAGTCCAAGACAGGAGGATCACAGATTTGAGGACAACCTCAGCAGTTGGTGAGACTCTTACTAACCTGGTGAGACCCTGATTTTAAATAAAAACTTGAAAAATAGGGCCGGAGGTGTAACTTGGGGGTAGAATGCCCCCAGGTTCCATCCCCGGTACCACACAATAAAATGGATCAAATAAAATGAAATTATAACCTAAACCAGGTGTGGTGATGCATGCTTGTAATCCTAGTACTTGGGAGGTTAAGACAGGAGGATCACAGGTTTGCAACTAGCCTCAGCAACTTAATGAAGTCCTCCACAACTTAGTGAGACCCTGTTTCAAAATAAAATAGAGCTAATGCCCCTGAGTTCAATCCCCAGTTCCACAAAAAAATAAAAATAAAAAATAAATAAGCCGGGCGTGGTGGCGCACGCTTGTAATCCCAGCATTTGGGAGGCTGAGACCGGAGGATCCGGGTTCTCGGCCAGCCTCAGCTACCTAGTGAGGCACTCCGCAACCTAGTGAGACTCGGTTTCAAAATAAAGAATAAAAAATAGGGCTGGGGGTATAGCTCGGAGGTAGAATGCCCCTGAGTTCAATCCCCAGTACCGCAAAAAAAATAAATAAATAAATAAATAAATAAAATAGAGCTGAGGGTGTAGCTCAGAAGTAGAATGCCGCTGGGTTCAGTCGCCAGCACTAAAATAAACAAATTACATTCTCATAGCTGTTACCCGAGGCTCTTAAATTCCACTGAGAGCCTGGCATGGTGGCACATACTTATAATTCCAGTACTTGGGGGGCTGAGACAGGAGGATTGCAGATTCGAGGACAGCCTCAGCTATTTAGGGAGGCCCTTCACAACTCTTAAGAACCTGATTCCAAATAAAGAATAAAAAAATAGGGGTGTGGTATGTAGCTCAGCAGTAGAATGTCCCTGGGTTCAAACCCCAGTACCCGGAAAAAAAATTCCACTGGAAAGCAGGGTGTGGTGACACACACTTATACTCCCTGTACTTGGATGGCTGAGACAAGAGGATCGTAGATTCAAGGCCAGCCTCAGCAACTTAGCAAGACCTTGTTTCCAAATAAAATAAAATTTAAAAATAGCCTGGGGGTGTAGCTCAGAGGTAGAATGCCCCTAGGTTCAATCCTAGTACCACCAAAAAAAAGAAAAAAAATTCCACTGGGAATTTCACAGGACAAAGGGCCCTGGAAACTGGGGCTCAGTGGAAGAACCCTGCCTCTGAAGAACCAGGGCCAAGCAGCAGCCGCCATGGTGACAGGGACACAGCTTTGACCCAAGTTTTGTCACCCACCTCCCTAAGGGTTCCCATCACTCCTAGCCCGGGTGGCTTCAGACTTGGGGTAGTGTGACTCCCCAGGTCTGTGGATCTCAAATGTTCTCTGGCCTCAGGCCCCAGCTCCAGGTCTTTGACTTCACTTTCTCAAACCAGGTGCTGAGCTGATCCCGTCTGAAACACCCTCCACCATCCAGGGACATACAGACTGTTCATCCCTCCCTGCCCTCGAGGAGGTCCTTCAGAGGTCCCTCCCTGTAAAGGTGGCATATGCCTGTAATCCCAGGGAATGAGGAGGCTGAGACAGGAGGATCACAAGTTCCAGGCCACCATGGGCAACGTAGTGATGTCCTGTCTTGAAATTTAAAAGAAAAACTGTGCGTGGTGGTGCAGGTTTGTAATCTCAGTACTTGGGAGGCTGAGACAGGATGGTCACAGGTTCACAGCCAGCCTCAGCAATTTAGTGAGGTTGTCAGCAACTTGGCAAGACTTTCAAATAAAATAGGTATAACTTGGAGGTAGAACGCCCCTGGGTTCAATCCCCAGCAAAACACAAAAACACACAACATAAAAGTTGCAAGGGAAAGCTGAGTGTGGTGGCACATGACAAATCCTAGTACTTGGGAGAGTGAGAAAGGAGGATCACAAGTTCCACAACAGCCTCAGCAAGTAATGAGACTCTCATAAACTTAGCAAAATAAGAAATAAGATAAAGTTGGGTGTGGTGGCGCATGCTTGTAATCCCAGCATTTGGGAGGCTGAGACAGGAGGATTCTGGTTCGCGGCCAGCCTCGCCTACTTAGTGAGACACTCTGCAAAGGACATTTAATATTAGTCATTTATTTTTTCCACTACTGGGAATTAAACTCAGGAGGTCTCTACACTGAGTTGAATTACATCCCTGGCCTTTTTTATTTCTTTATTTTGACACACAGTCTTGCTAAGTTTTCCCTGCTGTCCTGAAACTTTTTTTTTTTTTTTGCGGTACTGGGGATTGAACTCAGGGGCATTCTACCTCCAAGCTACACCCCCAGCCCTATTTTTTATTCTTTATTTTGAAACAGGGTCTCACTAAGTTGCAGAGGGCCTCACTAGGTAGCTGAGGCTGGCTGCCAACCCAGATCCTCAGGTCTCAGCCTCCCAAATGCTGGGATTACAAGCGTGCGCCACCACGCCCGGCTCTGTCCTGAAACTTTTGATCCTCTTGCTTCAGCCTCTGAGTCGCCAAGCTCATAGGTGTGCACCACTGTGGCCCACAGGACCATTTGATTTTCATGCTGCAAGTTCCTGGGGCTAATGCTTATTGCTGAAGGGCTACTGGGGGCCTTCCTGCTCTCCTGTCAGTCACTGAAGAATTTGGAGCTTTCAACTGCAAACTGTGTTAAGCCATCATGAAGGACAGCAGAGGGTTCACATTGAGTTTCCCTGTTTCTGAATTCTTCTTCACAACCATCCACAAGGGCTCACTCCCTCGTGGACATGCCAACAGTCAACGCTGGTATAGAAACTCAGATTCCTAAAAAAAAAAAAAAAAAAGAAAAAGAAAAAAAAAAGAAACTCAGATTCCTATCCTGACTCAGTAGCACACATTTCCACTAAGTTCCCATCAATACCCAGGTTAACATATCCCCTCCAGGGCTGGCCCCCATACAGCACCTTTCAGGCCCAGCCACACTGAAACCATGGGCTCTGTGCCCCCTCTATGGTATACCTACAGGCTAGCTGTCCTTTCCAAGTGCTCAGAAAAAAGCATTTGATATCTCCTGATTGTGCAGACAAAGAGTATCAGCAACCTGCCTGCCTTCCTTCCTTCCACCTTTTTTCTGTCCTTCTTTCCTTCCTTCTTTCTTTCCTTCCAATAAAACTCAAGGACATTCTACCTCTCAGCTATATTCCCAGTCCTTTTAGTGTTTTTATTTCAAACCTAATATGTAGCTCAGTGGTAAAGTGCTTGCCTTGCATGCACAACACCCTGGGTTCAATCCCTAGTACCAAAAAAGAACACACATACACATCCAACCAAAAAATGAAGCTTGGAAGAGTGTGTTGCTAAGTTGCTGAGGTCTCCCTAAGTGTCTGAGGCTGGTGTGCACCACTGCACCCGGCCAGAGCTCTGCTTTCTGACAGTGGTCCGGGATATGGATGCTGCAGCAGCAGCTGGGCTCCAGCTATGAGATGCCTTACATCCCTCAGTGTCTCCATCAGCCCAGCCTGAACCAGGGCAAGCCACATGAGGTTGTGGGGAGCAAAAAGATTTATATAAAAAGCAAAAAGACATGAGGAGCTAGATAGCTACTTTGGGCAATTAAAATTCAGCCAGTTCCTAAGTGCCTGTTGCCCCACCCAGAGGATAGTAAATTTGTAACTTCCTTAAAATCAAGTGCTTCAAGGTTTTTTTTTTTTTTTTTTTTTTTTTCTTTTTTGCGGTACTGGGGATTGAACTCAGGGGCATTCTACCTCCGAGCTATACCCCCAGCCCTATTTTTTTTTTTATTCTTTATTTTGAAACCGGGTCTCACTAAGTTGCGGAGAGCCTCACTAGGTAGCTGAGGCTGGCCGCAAACCCGGATCCTCCGGTTTCAGCCTTCCGAATGCTGGGATTACAAGCATGCGCCACCACGCCCGGTTTGCTTCAAGGTTTTTGACCCACGCCCATGCCTTTGTTTTCCCGCATTTAGATAAGATGTGAATAACAAATGCTTCTCCAAAACCTGATTGATGCTGCGCCATCTGGGTTTTGGGGTCTGTGAGGGTGCTCAAGGTCAACCCTCAGTATTTATGTCACAAAGGTTGCTCAATAAAGTTGAACATTTGTTCCCCTTGCAAGGTGTGTGTGTGTGTGTGTCTGTCTTTTCTGTTTAAGCTTCCAGTGCGGACTGCAGAATGAGGAAACTGAGGCAGCAGCTGGCCTGCTCCATGTGGTGGAAGCTAAGCCAGTGATGTGTCTTCAGCGGGAAGGGCACTGCTCCGGGCTCAGCTGGCTCAGTGTGGCAATGTGGGTGGCAGTCCTTCAGGATGGCCATGGGAATGTGGTTTCTGTAGGTGAAGGTCCTGAGCTGGGAGCTCAGGGCAGGAGGATGGCGGGGAGCTGGCATCTATGCCCCCAGACCTATTTTTTTGTTCTTTATATTTGAAACAGGGTTTCACTAGGTTGCAGAGTCTCACTAAGTAGCTGAAGCTGGCCAAGAACCTGCGATCCTCCTGTCTCTGTTGCAGGAGAGAGCTCCCCACAAGCCTAGTCCCAGAAACAAAAGAAACACCGGAGGCCAAAAGTAGGATACACAGATCTTCCTTTTTAATCAGCAGCTGATGGCTCAGATAGGGAATTTCCCTTTCTTTTTCTGAGCCCTGAACAAAGAGATTCCAACCCTTATATACAGTTGGTCACTTAACTTTGGGAGGAA
>PVLC010047401.1:0-11116 GCA_004027655.1 Graphiurus murinus
ATGATGGTGCATGCTTATAATCTCAGTAATTGGAAGATTGAGACACAAGGATTGCAGGTTTGGGGACAGAGTACAGTAACTTAGTGAGATCCTGTTTCAAAAAAAAAAAAGAAAAAAGAAACATTTAAAAAGATGGAGGTGTAGTTCAGAAGTAGAACAACTCTGAGTTCAATCTCCAGTGCCCCAACACACACACACACACACATATACACATGCATATGCACACACACACACACACACACACACACACAAAAGCAAAATAAATAAATAAATAAATAAATGTCAGTTTTATGATAGGCAACCTATTATTCAACTTATTTTAAAAATTAAATCATGCTGTTATAATTAGAGAAACTAGATATACTGTGACTATTAAAATATGTAAAGCAATTGGTTTGGATTTCACTTTTAACTTTATAGGTGTATTTGGAATCAAATTTTCCTGGAACAGTTTCAAGTGTTGGAAGGGAAAAACCTAAAAATTGATTACGAATAGTTAACAATATAAATCACAAATCATTTTAAATCCTGTTGTTCAAGAAGAATCAGAGATGATATTGAAATAATGAAGTCTAGTTATCAGGTTTAGTTCTATGTAGGACGTTATAAGAGGTGGAATTTTAAAAATATTGCCTCTTTTATGAATTCATAAGATACATTTTATTACTGTTAAACCTTTTGCATGTTTTTTTTTGAGTATGTAATCCAGTGAGGTAAATTATTAGAATGTCAGATAATTTTATATCCTGAATTTAGCCCTCAAGTTTGGTAAACATTCTGAAGTAGTGGCTAACTATTGGGATTTTGTTGCCTGCAATGGTTAATGAAGCTTCCACATTTCTACCAGGAGAACTCATCTCACTTTTGACATTCTTCTTGATTTAATTAGCGTGTGTTGTAAAGGTTCTCTGCTTAAGTCTCCCAATTGTAAGACATCTTACAATATCCTTCATTGATTTTATGACCATAAATTGCAAGAGCCGTTGCATTTATAGATCAATACTGAGTGTAGCCAAGAAAAAGAACAAGTACACAAACAGAAATTTTGTATCTCCAGGAGAGGAAACCAATGAGAATATATATTTAGAGTGTGCTAAGAAAGAATAACAGTAGCATTTTCTGAAATTCCTCAATTTACGATATATATATTTACCATCAGCTTCCTTTTTCATAATATTTACCTATATCTTACAACATTCATTAAAAATCACCACTATTTCCTTAGTTATACTCTGAGATCATTTTATGTGATAAGCACCATACCAGGCATGGGGATATAAAAATTAGTATGACATGCCCCTACTTTCAAATAAGTGACCATCGTTGGGAATCTGTGGATAGGGACAAGCCCTGTAAAAAACATAAGAGGAGGAAACCACAAAATGACTGTTCTGTAAGGGGAACACTTCATTGCGGGTGTGAGTCGTAATTTCCTAGATGGTCAGAATCTAAAGGTGTGAAGAGGAAAGAAGGTTTAGGAAGAGGGGCAAAATCTATGCGGTACGTATTGATTAAACACACAGAGCTTTCAGCCACATTGCTATTATCCTCCAGGGAACCATCAACTGGTCCTCCCTGGGGCTGTCATCTATCCTACTTGCAACACCTCTGACTGGGGCAGGGGAAGGTTGAATGAGAGCATTTTGGACACTTGGAACAATGGCCAACTCTTCTGTGTACAATGTCTAGAAATGCCAGGTCTGTGGAACAAAAGAAAAAGGGTGTGCATTCATTCCAATGCCAAGAATGAAGTTAAAGTAACCAATGAATTGAAAGAAAAACGGATATACAGTCTGTCCTGCCTTGACATTTAAAGCATGAAACTTGAACCACTTTACTCTGAGGATAACAGTTTCTGTTGTTGATGAGCTGTATTCCAAAGTCTATCCATAGCTTTAAACCCTTTAATTGTACAATAAACATCTGGGCAATAATTATGGTAATGTTGGGATATTACAAAATTCTGCACAGAGACTAGTTAATGCAGAGGTACCCTGTGTTCATAGGTACACACACACACACACACACACACACACACACACACACACACACACACCACCACACCACTCAGCTGCACCATAATAAAGATGTTTGTGGGTCTCCTTTGGGTGTTTCTGACCAAAAGAGTGAAAACTACAGGAGAGGAGATGTACTGGAATTTTCAAATTGCCAGCACAATCTCTTTCCTGTGAACATGAAAATGATTCCAGCATATTTCCATAAATGTCTATAAGATTCTGAGCTAAAGATTAGCAGGCTTCTGGGATTCAGTTTCAATAATCAGATGTTGAGATTTGTTCTTTACTACTTCTTCCGATGTTAAATTATTTTCTGCTTGGGTGTTCATCATTATCTTATGTCTGTTTTGTTTTGTTTTGTTTTTGCGGTGCTAGGATAGAACCCAGAGCCTCATGCATACTAAGCAATTACTTTACCACTGAGCTACATCCCCAGCCCTTATCTTGTGTTCTTAATGAAATTCAGCTACCTTTTTCTAAAATGAGACAATCACATAATAAATAATTATGTGAAGAAAAATATTCTTGAAGACTAATAAAATCATTTCATGGATTATAAAACTCCATATTTTGAAAAAACAAAACAAAACACTGTTTTCAACAGAATACTCATGAATAGTTTATATGTAGACCTAAAAAGTAACCTCAGTTTAGTTTCATTTGAATTATAGACTTTGAAGTACTTTGTGTCACTGGGGATTGAATCCAGGCACTTTCTACCTCTGAGCTACATGCCCAGTCACCCTCCAGCCTCACTGTATTTTCACTTTAAAACAGGGTCTTGCTAGGATGATAAGAATCTCACCACTGGCTGAAGCTGTCCTTGAACCAGCAATCCTCCTGTCTCAGCCTCCCAAGTACTGGGATTACAAGTATATGTCACCAGACCTGGCTCTACTTTGAAGTACTTTGTAGAAGTACTTTTTATCATAGCTATTTTATCATAACAGTGCATTGTCTCTCATTCTCTCTCTCCCTCTCTCTCTCTCTCTCTCTCTCTCTCTCTCTCTCTCTCTCTCTCTCTCTCTTCCTCCCTCCCTCCCCCCGCTTCTTTTTATTTTGATTGTATATATCAGCACTGTATCTTATTTAGACATGCTGTTTTGGTCATTTCCATTTCTGTATCCTAACTGAACAAGAACTGAGGGGATTCAAATACAGAGATCACAGTATCCCATAAAACTTCCTGAATTTCTTTGAAAGACTAAAATAAATGGTTGATGGCACAATTCATGCTACTTGAATCTAAAGCTCAAGACTTCAGAGATCTTGAGACTAGAATATATGGAATATACATTGTTTTAAGATTCAGTTGATCTCTGCACACAAAATAGCAATATAAAACTTTTTATACTTCAGTTTTCTATTAGGATCTCTCCCTTGAAAGAATCTTCTCCTTCAACTCTTTTGCCTTAATGTAAGCTGTTTATCGATTGATATTTTGTACAGTAAGAACTTTTTAATACCTACATTAAATTTTAAAGATAATTATATACATGTGTCTGGACTTGGCATTTTAAACACTTCGTAGAATTTGAAGAGTGTTTTAAGAGAAGATAAAGGAGGTTGTTCCTTTTGTCAGCTTTTAAGTTAGTACTCAGAAGAACACTTGTCCTTCCACTTATGTCTGGAGCAACTCACAATAAGGGATGAGGCTGTGTTCAGAAGAGATTAGGCACCAAGGAGAAGGAAATCAAACCCTCTTCAAATATTCACACGGGGAAACCAAACACTTTCTTTACTATTAGAGACAATGTGAGAGATTACTGCTAGCTTTGAGGATTCCTTAGCCACAGTGAATACCCTCTGCTCCTACCACTATAATCACGCAGGTTCTATTTTTAATTTCAGCGGAACTACAGCAATCTTAAATTTTCTAACCTTATTCCTCTGATCTACAACACATTACTCCTCAGAAATCTCTGTGTTCAGTGCCTTCTTGAAAAATGTTGAACTTCACCCCAGCCCTGTGATTCTGGAAAAAAGCAAACGTGAACCAAATTCTCTCAACCACTTTTATTCCAGAAACAGTTACTGCAAGGAACCCTTCCCTGTATGACTTAGATAGGATTCAGAATACATTAGATAACATTCAGAATGTTTTATATCTATGGCAAGGCCAAATTTAGACCTCTAAAATCCCCACACTTTGCTTCATAAATGATTAGCTAAACTGTTTGTATCCACTGACCAATCTGGACAAAAATTCTTTCCACCTTGACTTAACCAAACTTTAGTTATACTTCTCTTTTCACCTAGATTCCTGAACTTTGACCTACCTCAGTCCCCTCAGTCTCAACCCTTCCTTCATGGAGGGTTCTAATAGGATGAGGTCCAGTAAACTCTCCTATCCACACTGTTCTTCCTCACACCACTCTGCTCATCCTTTCCCACATCTGATTCTTCCTACCCTCCCTCACTCCTATCTACACAAGAAACACTCTTTTCTGCCTATCCTTTGAGATATTTGATGACCCACTGGTTGACATATTTGCCCTACTATACCTGTCCCTTTCCCTTATTGAACTAATATTTTCAAAGAAAAGTCTCTCTTTACGTAAACCCAGATTTGTTTTTTTTATTTGACAACCCATTGAAGATATTTAGACAAAATTTCAGCCATTAAATCCAGCCTGATTTACTGAACTAATTTGCAAAACATCCAGTCAAATTAAGCTAGCCCTCTTATTCTCTTTTACTAATGAATTCTTTCACTTCACCATTTATTCCACTCCCTCAAATGAATTACAGAAGGGTGCCCTAAAAAACCAGTCAATCTGAATACTTATAATTGTCTTTGCATCTCTGACATACAACAATGTCTAGAGTAAATATCTGTTAAATTACAAATAAACAAATTAAGATTTCTAAAACAATGTATATTGTATTGATATAAAATGTATAACTTAATTTCCAAATTTTGCTGAAAATGTATAATATTTTTTTTAAATCATGAATTATTTAGAACTTAATACCAAGATAAGGAAATTTCTTTAAATTGTTCAATGAAATGAGTTTTTAAAACAGACTATTTCTTTATCACAATAATCTACAAGACCATGATAAAACATATAAATATGATGTACATTTTCAGAGAAAATTTTATAAAAAGCCAATAATGATAATAGTAATGATCATTCTCTAACTTCGTACTTTTCCTATTGAAAAGAAGAAATCTATTAAAACAATATATATGCTGAAACCATACACAGAAATGAATAATTTAATAAAGGCATCATATTTTCAGAGAAAAGTTTCATTGCAGTCAAGTAAATACTATGATTGTCCCAGTACCAAAAATGAAGGAGAATTTTATTCTAACAAGGAAATAGGGCAATACTCTCTATGTCAGTTTAATTTTTTACTGAAAAAAAATCCCCAAGAATAGAAGAAAATTATAATAGTATCTAACTAAATCTATCAATGAGACAATTGTTTTTATACTATTCTTGACAGGGTCTCTGACAGATTGGTCATTTGATTGATATAATATTTATGAATTCATATCTTTAAAAATATTTCCTTAATACTTAACATATGTTAGTATGCCTAAAGAACAAATGAAGAAATATTAGTAAAATGAAAGTGTAAGTTATTAATAAGTGAACCAAATGAAAGATAATAGTATAAAATATAATGGCTGAAATTTTAAAAAGCAGCAATAAGTGGACTAAATTGAAGAATGGTGCATTTTATAGATGAATCACTGAGTTAAAAGATTCAATGCAGGGATTCTGCTAGGTGGATATGAGAAAGAGAAAAGAAACATGTTAAAGAAATACAGAGGATAGAAATAAAACTGCCAAAATATGAATATGGGAATACTGTAATAGAAAAAATAAAAACAGAAGAGGACATAGTTGAAAAGTTATGAAGAAAAATTTTACAGAATTAAAAGAGTGTGAAAATCTAAAATTGGGAGTTCCATATGTGGCTATGTCATAGTAAAATTAAGAATATTAAGGTCAAAGAGGTAATATGCATCCGGGCAAAAAGAGAAGATTGCTTAAGGAGCAAGAACCAAACTAGCCATAGTCATCACAACAGTAATATAGGATGCTGAAAAAAAAATTAAGATCTCTGAAAGAGACAAATAGGAATGAACCTACCATATGATCCAGCAATACCACTTCTGGGTATCTACCCAAAAGAATGGAAACCAAACTATGCATGTGTATCTATGCCTATAGCCGCACAATTCACAATTGCCAAACTATGGAACCAGCCAAGATGTCCATCAACAGATTAATGGATTACAAAACTATGGGATATGTACACAATGGAATTTTACTCAGCCATAAAGAACAAATCATGTCATTTGCAGGGAAATGAATGGAACTAGAAAACATTATGCTAAGTGAGATTAGTCAGTCACAAAAAGTAAAAGATCGTATGTTCTCCCTAATATGTGAAAGACAGTGGGTCATAAGAGGAACTTTAGACAAAGAAAGAGAAACCTTAAATGTGCAAAGACGATGAGCTAACTGAAGGTGATGGGAGGGGCGGAGAGAGAAACACCCTAATGCACATGATGTACATTCACAAACATATCCAAGTCAATCACTAAGTCGAACATAAGAAGGAGGGAGTGGGGTAGGAATTGTGGAAGAGTTAAATGAGAGTTGTGTGCATGTATGCCTCTACTAGCTTGTACCTCATTAAGATGTATGATTACTAGTCATACTGGCTTAGCCCTTAGACTGTTCCAGTATGCCTTCATCTTCCATTTATATCTATGATGACCCTATTTCCAGATAAAATGATATGTTTGTTTGTCTTTAACCCTAGGGACATTCTACCTCCTATCTATTTTTATTTGTTTTTTAATTTTTGAAACAGTGTCTTACTAAGTTGCTGAGGCTGACTTGAACCTGCTATGCTCCTATTTCAAACTCCCAAGTACTGAGATTATAACTGTGCACTAACACATCCCAATAAAGTAACATTCATAAGTACTAGTGGTCAAGACTTCAAGTACACGTCAGTGAGAACTGGGGGAGGGAGTACAATTCAAACTATGTAGTTACTAAATCCAACAGTCAATTGTTTAATATAATGTTGATAATATAAGTTTTTTGCCAGAAACTTAAGGGTTGTGTAGCACAAGAAAATTTGCCACTATTATTTAGTATATTAAGAGGCTGATTGAAAAAAAGACACAATTAACTAAAAAAATACATAAACATTTGCTTGAATTATCCAAAATTCAAAACTTTTACAGAATTAAATATTGTGTGTGTGTGTGTGTGTGTGTGTGTGTGTGTGTGTGTGTGTGTGTTACTGGACATTGAACGCAGGGGCATTCTACCTTGAAGCTACAACCCTAGCCTTTTTTATTTTTTATTTTGAAACAGGGTCTCACTCCATTGCTAAAGCTGGCCTCAAACCTGGAATCCTCTTGTCTCAGCTTCAAGTACTAGGATAATACAGGTGTGTGCCACCATGCCTGGCTATATTTTTTCTAAAGTAGGAATAGATAGAAAATTCTTTCACTTGGTAATATTCAGCAAACAGTACACTTAATGGAGAATTTTAAGATTCTCTTATTTTTTTTTTTCCAGTGGGAGCAATGTGAACTTTGTACTATGGAACCAAAGGTACTTCCTCCTGCTATCAAAAAAGTACAAGAAATGGCTGTAATGATTGGAGGAAAAGACATAAACTAATATTGATTATAAATGGTACGATTATCCATCTTTTGAAAAGTCTGCAGAAAACCTATTGGAATTGATGCTGATGGTTCAGCAAGGTTACCAGATGCAGTCAACTTTTGGAAATGAATAGCATTACTCTGTACCCATAATAACTAATATAGAAGTGAAATATTATTTACATAAGAATAAAAGTATAAAGCATTTAAGAATTAATTAAACAAAAATTCATTAGGGGCTCACTAAGTTGCTGAGTCTAGCCAAGCATGATGGTGCACACCTATCATCCCAGTCATTCAGGAGGCTGAGGTGGGAGGATCACTTGAGCCCCCGAATTTAGGGACCAGCATGGGCAGTTTAGTGAGACCCTGTCTTAAAAAAAAAAAGAAGAAAAGAAAAATTCTTAATACACTTATAGAGAGAAATATTAAATGTATAAAAACAAAGAAGATATGTACAAGAGAAAATATTCATGCTATCAGTGAAATAACTTAATGCTATAAAATATCAATTATTCCTCAAAAAGCTTATGCATTCACTGTTTAAAATAAAAAATATTCAGTTGGATTTAGTAATTTGTGAAAATATATTGCAAATAAAATTTATAGTATTTTACTAAAATATATTCTAAAATTTATTTGTTCATCTATATAAATTTCAATATAAAATTTATTTCATATGTTAGAGTTTGTTTACTCTAAATTTACAATAGATATTTAGAAATAAGTTACCTTTTTAAAAAGGAGACTAAAGAGTGAGTCTTAAGTATTATTAAGACATACACATTTTTAAGTTATTATAATAAAAACAGTGTAACACTAGAATAAAGATTAGAATAAAGATTTCATAAATATTTCCCTGGTATTGAAAAAATTGACTCATTATATGAGGAAACAATAAAATACTTACACACTACTAGAAGTTGGTCTCCAAATGCATTAAAATCTTTACAAGTAAGAAAAAGAAAACTAAAACACTAATTGAAGAAAACATAGAATATAATTTTCACATAGAGCAAGAGAAGAATTTTTTGAAAAATATGCAAAACTAAAAATTAAACTTGTAAACATCAAAATTAAAAATCTGACTACAAAAACAGGTCACCATAGGAATGTGATGTGTTAAAACATTGGCATGTGTAAGAAAATGTATTTATTCTTTAAGTATTATACAAAAGTTAATTAAAATATATAAAAAATCTCCTAAAAATCTGTAAGAAAATTTAGTAATCCCAGAAAATAGAGAGAGATAAAAACTATCAATAACAGAACAGGCAACCCCACAGTCTGATAAGTGCATAAACAGATGTTTAAATTTATTGGTGATCAACAAAATGCACATTTAAACTACATTTGTTTATGCCAGTTTGTCTGGCAATGCTAGAAAATTGCATTCTGCCCACTTGCGGAGATGATGGGAAATTATAACCATGACTCTCACTTAAAGTCAATTGTTTGAAACCTGAATCATCAGAATCATCTGGGAGATGTTGAAAGTATTGTCAAGGATTCACTCACTCATATCAGTAGAAATGTGGGACTGATTTTCCTCTCTGTGAGGAGTGATCTTGGTAATTTAATGGGTATTGCATTGAATCTGTAGATCATTTTTGGGAGAATGGCCATTTTGATGATATTTATTCTGCCTATCCAAGAGCATGGAAGATCTTTCCACATTCTAAAGTCTTCTTCAATTTCTTTTTTCAACTTATTATAGTTTTCTTATAGAGGTCTTTTATCTCCTTGGTTTGGTTTATTCCTAAGAATTTTATTTTTGGGGGTGCTATTGTGAGTGGAATTGTTTTCTGGATTTCTTTTTCAGTGAATTTATGGTTGACACACAGGAAAGCTTCTGATTTTTTAAGATTGATTTTTCTTTTTTTTTCCAGTACCGAGGATTGAACCCAGGGGCATTCTAACTCTGAGCTACACCCCTAGTCCTATTTTTTATTCTTTATTTTGAAACAGGGTCTCACTAAGTTGTGGAGGGCCTCACTAAGTAACTGAGGCTGACCATGAACCCGGATCCCCCTGTCTCAGCCTCCCAAGTACTGGGATTACAAGCATGTGCCACCACCCCTGGCTTTAAGATTGATTTTGTATACAGACACTTTGTTGAATTTGTCAATCAGTTCTATAAGTTTTTTAGTTGATTTTGTTGGGTCACCTGCAAAAAGGGATCATTTTAGTTCTCCTTTTTGGAACAACAAAAAACCCAGAATAGCCAAAGTAGTTCTTAGCAACAAGAACCATGCAGGAGGTATCACAATATCTGACTTCAAAGTATACTACAAAGCCACAGTAATAAAAACAGTATACTATTGGCACAAAAACGGACACACAGACCAATGGAGAAGAATAGAAGATTCAGAAACAAAAAAATACACCATTGATTTTTTACAAAGGAGCCAAAAACATACACTGGAAAAAAGATAGCCTCTTCAACAAATGGTGTTGGCAAAACTGGTTAATCATATGACAGAAAATGGAAATAAACACTATTTTCTTACCTTGCACAAGAATCAATTCAAGATGGATCTAAGACCTGGAAGTCAGGCCAGAGACCTTGCAGCTACTTGAGAGGAGGGCATAGGTCCAACACTTCAACACATAGGCACAGGTAAAAACTCTCAATAAGACCCCAAAGGCACAAGCAACTCGAAGATCAATACATGGGATTGCATTAAACTGAAGAGCTTCTGTGCAGCAAAGGAAACTATCAAGAACCTCAACAGAGAGCTCACAGAGTGGGTGAAAATTTTTGTCAGCTACTCCTCCGATAGAAGACTAATATCTAGGATATACAGAGAACTCAAGAAACTCACAGCTAAGAAAACAAATAACCCCATCAAAAAATGGCCAAAGGATCTAAATAGACACTTCACAAAACAAGAAATACAAATGGCCAGTAAATGTATGAGGAAATGTTTAACATCATTAGCAATCAGACGGATGCAAATCAAAACTACTTTGAGATTTCACCTAACCTCAATTAGAATGGCAATCATCAAAAACACAACAAATGCTGGCGAGAGTGTGGAGAAGTAGGAACCCTAATACATTGTTGGTGGAATTGCATATTAGTGCAGCCACTTTGGAAAACAGTATAAAGGATCCTCAGACGAATGGGAATGAACCTACCATATGATCCAGCAATACCACTTCTGGGTATATACCCAAAAGAATGGAAACTAAACTATCATATCAATGCATGTGTATCTATGTTTGTAGCTATACAATTCATAATTACCAAACTATGGAACCAGCCAAGATGTCCATCAATAGATGAATTGATTACAAATCTATGGGATATGTACACAATGGAATTTTACTAAGCCATAAAGAAGAACAAAATCATGTCATTTGCAGGGAAACAGATGGAACTGGAAAATATTATGCTAAATGAGATTAGTCAGTCACAAAAAGTAAAAAATCATATGCTTTCCCT
>PVLC010047402.1:0-11087 GCA_004027655.1 Graphiurus murinus
CAATATTTATATTTTAATAGGAACACTGGAATACATTTATTTCTCTAAGAATAAAGCTTTCTGATATTATCTTTTGTGAAATATTCAATTTACTTGGGAAAAATTGATATCTTTACAGTTTTGATTTATTCTGTTCAAGAATAATGAATGTTTTTTAATTTTTGTATTTTAGGAGTACTTAAAATTTTTCTTCTTTGTAGCTTTGCACATAAAAAATTGATTCTGAAATGGTTTGTCTCTGTTATTTAAATGTCATTTTATTTCCTTATAGTGTTTTATGTTACATTTGTATAGCACACATGGAAGTAGGAAAAATGAATACAAAGGCATATTATTCAAAAATTCACTGTGTTGTATCAAACCTGCCTTTGGAAGATATTGTGCTACTGTTTTCCAAAAGATATGCAACAATTGTGCTTTATGGCAGAGAAGGGAGAAGATTCCTTTTCCACCTCCTTTCTGGTCAAAATTTCACCCTATACATGTTACTTTCCCTACACTGTCTGGCTACATTTGAATATGATGAAGATTATTGGATTTCTTGAGGTTAACAAGGAGATTGTGTAATTGTAGGCTAAAAGTAAGGTATTTTCTGTTTGTACCTAACTGAAGTTACCTAAAATCCACGCAGAACTAGTAACAGAGCAGGATATTACCAAGGCCAGAAAATTTTAAGACCTCAGAGTAAACTGAAAGTCAGATAACTTGAAAAAAAATTTAATATGGTTCACTTCTTGCATTATAAAATCTCATATTTGATCTTTCCTTGCATCTAGTTCACCTATTACTTCAGAGTATCTGTGTATTAATGAAAATCAAATGTGCACTTCCAATCCGAAAGGAAAGTAAAAGCATTAAGAATTATCTCAAAATGTCAGTTAGACTCAATTTAGCTCAAACAACAACAAATCATATAGAGGAGGTTTCGTGGTTATTGTTTGTCTCTTCAGCTGGTCCCCAAATCATAACATATTTATGGCCTTATTCCTCCACCACCCTTTCTAGTTATTCTCATCTTCATTAATGGTTTGACTGGTCTTACTGCTTTTCTGGTAGTGGGACATGGCTTCATCTAAAAATTACCTTAATAGTTAAATTTCTTATCCTTATTTAGGATTTTCAATTGCCTGTTTACCTTTATCACTGTGCATGGAAATACAATAAAGCACATCTATTAATTCCTAGATTCAGGAATAGTTCTTCCTATCTATTAGTAATTTCCTTGTTAGTTGGGATAAGGAGCTTATTGTAACCCAAAGTTAGTCTCCTCTTCAAGTTTAGTGGAATATTCATCGAGTCTTGGAAAGACCATTTTATTTTACTTTTTTTTAATTGGTGCATTGCAATCACACATCTTTGTTAGGTACAAGCTGATAAAGGCATACATGTACACATTTCTCATTTAACCCTTCCCCAATTCCTGTCCCACTCCCTCGCCCTTCCTCCTTCTCAAGTTCAGTTTAGTGATTGACTTTGATAAGTTTGTGATTATTTTAGTTTGTGGAAATCAACTCAAGCCAGTAGAGTCTACACTTGTGTAAAAGGGAAACAAAAATCCAAGAAGTGTGTCAGTGGGACATAAAAATACCACCAGTACCAGTCAGTACTACCCCTCCTTCCGTGTACCACACCTTTGTATTGCAGCATCATAAATTAGCAACTGTTCCATGAAAATACCATATCTTTCAGCAGGGTATTGTCTCTGAGTTGGAATTGTAGCCGGGCTTTTACCAAGCCACTGTATCATGGCCAACTGCTTTTGAATGTTGTGGTATATGGTAATTTGACATGAAACCACTGTCACTTAACTCACTGCCCAACTGTTCTTTGATATGAGTTAATATTGCATAGAATTCCATGTTGATAGATGAATTTTGTAATAATGAGAATACGATGCTAGAAGAAGAAGCCTCTGGGTAAGCAAGTATGCCAATATCCAGAGTAGTTTTCTGTTCTGGTAAGGATGAACCAATGTCAATAGAAGTCTCCAATAAAATTTCCATGCCATTTAATAATTTACTAGCCTTTTTGGACCGGCTGCTACATAAGAGGCTCAGCA
The DNA here is from genome assembly GCA_004027655.1 of Graphiurus murinus. NCBI lineage: Eukaryota > Metazoa > Chordata > Mammalia > Rodentia > Gliridae > Graphiurus > Graphiurus murinus. The sequence continues at coordinate 2,060 of PVLC010047402.1, forward strand.
TGGTCTCTGTTATCAGCATGTTGGACATCCGTAATGGCAATAGTTAGTAACTGATGATAAGTAGTCCTTGTGTTTAGTTTTTCATAGTCTCATCATTATCATCTCATTTTGCCAACATTGGAAGGCTGAGGAGACAGCCCTCTTTATATCCAAATGATTCAAGATATCTACCTGATGTTTGAAAACTTGTATTAGTTTCCTGTAGTGGCTGCAATAAATGTAAGTCATCAACTTAGTGTCTAACAACAAAGAAAATTTATTCTTTCACAGTTGTGGAAGCCAATCTAGGGAAGATGTTGCCTCCCTTAGATTATGGTGGTGATCGGCATTCCTTGACCTCCTTGGTTTGTGGCCACATCACTTGAATTTGTGTCTCCATCTGCACATTGCCTCCTTCTCTTCTGTGTGCCTCTCTTCTATGCAGTTTTCAAAAGTATTTTTTCCCCATTGGATTCAGGCCATCCAGAATAACCCATAAGAATCTTCTCATCTCAACCTTCTTAATTTATTTTTATCAGAAAATACCTTTTTCTGGGAATTTGACATGAAGTTCCCATTTTGGGAACCCAACACACTTAGAAAAATCATTGCTGGATGAAAATATTGACTTATCCATATGGCATCCATCTTTTATTAAACTTAATGAACTGAATAGTGATAAACTATTTCACAGAGGAAGTTATAAAAGAATCAACAACACCATATGTGTCCAATGTTACAGTCCCTCTCAGATATCCTCATTATTATATATTCTAAGATGTTTACTATAAGATTGGCCTCATTTGATATATGGCACACAATAAAAGGTGTCCTACCATTCTTATTGATGTTGAGATGAAAAATGTTATATTTTGAACTAACTAAGAATTTATTTCTTATGCTTAGATGTAGTATCATTCTACAAACAGAAATTAGTAATGCCAAAATTCGGTATAGTTTATCACCCAAGGACACCATCTCTGCAAAATTTATAAGGATACATTGAAATGAAAATATCACAAACAAATATCTCATGTCTTTAATGCACATATTTAAATATAATTTATTTATAAGGGGTCATCTAATTTTCTTCAAGTATAATTATGTCCTAGTTTTCAATTATCATTATTCTTAGATGTAATTCACCTTCAACATTAAATTATAATATAATTTTGTTACCTACCTAAAACTAGACTGCATTTTGTCCATTCATTAGCAGATATTTAATCATATTCCTAACATTTTGATGGAAAATTTGCATTTTAAAACCATTACTTTTGAATTTGGCCTGGGGGTAAATATCAACAATGCAATATTTATGATGCAAACTAAAATTCCTCAATTAATAATGAAGTAGGTCTTCATGGTCCAGAAAAAAAGAATCCTACAACTTTGAAACTGAGCTACTAAGAATATGTGAATTGATTTTTAGGAAGGCCATTCTCATTTTACAACCTTGGCTCTCACTCCTAACAGACATGGGAAAAGAAGTAAAGACCCTGAGAATGGGAACTGGACGGAAGGACACTGAAGACTCTTTCAGATCATGCTTGTTTTTATAAGGTAGGCTATTACCTTATAAAGGAAATGTAGCAAGAGAAAATGCAAAGCAGACCTGAATAAAGCTACATGCTTCTCAAATGAGAATCCACTGTAAATTTAAAGTTTACTTCCCCATCTCTCCCAGCTTTCAACAAAGATCCCCATGTATGGAGATGCTAAGAAAGTTTATAATGTTTAAGTCTTACCCACTTTTATAATAACTTTATTGCAGTTATTAGGAACTTGCATTGTGGTTCAGTAATCTTATATTTAATTTCCAACTCCACAGTAAAGTAGATTTGTGACTTTTGAGCAAGTGAATTAACTTTTTAAAATATTACTTTCCTAATTTCAAAGATAGGACTAATGTAAATATTGACAAAGGCTGCATGCTACTTGCATATCGCAATGCCAGGCACTTGAAACCATTCAGTAAATTGCTATAATGCACTTAAATATATCATTGGTATTTTTATTGGCTCACCTCTTCTTGATTTTGCTCAATTCCACTTCTTATTGAGAACATAATGATGTCCTCATTTATATTTATAAGCCCTGGCCTTTTCCAGTTCTTTTCTTATTCTACTTTACCTGATATCCTTTGTCATCACCCAAAACACTCTATTTTATTGAAAAATTAATGAATTAATTGTAAATCTCTCTCTTAAAATCTGAGTTGAGAAAGAAAGAAAAATTTTCAGCTTTGTTAACCACTCTTTCCTCAGTGACTAGATCCTAGACACTAGAACAATGCCTGGCATAGAATTAATGCATAACAAAGAGTTTTGAATGAATTCACTAATATTATTAAGCTATTGTGAACATTAGGCTGTAAGAAAAATTTTACAGGTCAAGATAAGGCTTGTTTCACCTTTAAGAAATTCAATCTTAGAACTCATATGAGTAAGGGACTTATGCAAAATAAAAATGCTTTTTGGTAGTAGACTACAGCTTGTTCCTCTGACTTCCAGTAATTCTTTATTTACTTTAATAATCATAATTATTTTGCAGTTACGGTTTGCTGAGGTTCTATTACATGCCTTCTACTGAAATAGATGTCTTACATAGTATGCAAAGCTTGAATTCTTAAACTTGTATCACAGTCTGTCCTGCTATATCTTTTACCATTTACACATTCTTCAAAATATACTATAATAGATGTAGATTTTAACTTGTTAATAATCTGCAGGGTCATATAAATAAGAGAATACTGACTAATGATTGACCATGTCTTATTGAAATCTTACCCCTTTAGTAAATAAAGCTCTGTTTAAAATTAGACTGACAGTTTGTAAGTTGGCCAATGAAGTCATTCAAATTGGGTCAAAATACCTGTTTTAGTTTTACTTTGGTCAATTTCTTTTTCACTCACAGGATATTTGTAAAAAATTATTTCTAAAAACAAGATAAGAAACTATCAATTTGTAAACTCCCATTCACTGAGAATGTATCAAACTACAATTGTCACCTTACATGCATATTTTCTGAAAGGTAGTATCATTTTATTTCCTCCTGGGAGAAAATAATGCTTAGGATGTATAAATTTGGAAAGGTTTCAAATAACTGACAACTCATATCTTACATGAAAAAAATCAGTGTTCTTTCAACTATGTTATAGTGTTGCTTTTCCAGGGCAAGTAACATTAACAGTAATCACATACCCAAGCATTATCATTATTAGAACTTCACATTATTTCCCCCTGCCTTCTCTCTTTGCTGGATATTGAGGGAAATAAATGAAGGATGTTTGATAGATGATTTGTTTTACATTTTGTGTCTACTGGCATTTTGAGACTAGGAAATGCTGTATTTCTAGCACAACTCAAATCAATAAGGTTCTACAAAGATTTATGGAAGTTACAACATATTGAACAGTATTCTCTTCCGCTTATCTCTCTCCACTGATCATAGAAATCCACATGCAATGTGAATGTGATGGAAGCATTCTCACAGAAAGTCAGTGTAGAGAACTTCAAGAATAATTCAGAGACATTTTTCTGTGACATTTATCTCATAATGCTAGTTTCTTGTATTTTTTAGTATTTTAAACTATAGCCTATGCATCATATACAGAATGGCCAATGCATTATAACTTAAATAAACAAAGACAAATTCAATGTAAGAATGCCCTCAAAAGACTGAATAGGAGTAAAATATTTGTTCTCCAAGTTCTATCCCACTGTTTCTTGTATCAATATGCACGTATGGTAGCATCCATAAACATGTTAAACACCAAAACCTAGTAATTCTTAAAAATTTTGTAACCTGGAAAAGTCTGAGTTACACTGTTATTAGCATTGCAGCACATAAGTATAGGCATGTGATTTAAACTTAATACTCTCAGACATGGGAATGTAGGTTATTACAGAATTCAAGGACTAATATATTAGCAATATTGAGAAATAGCCAAGAAGAACTTAATGTAAATATGCACTTCTTAATTGAGGTGAGCATGTTTTAATGTATTTTTATTTTTTAACCCCCACCACACAACAAAAACAACTCTGAATACAGGGGTATGGAGTAAAGGAGGCTGTATCTCTGTGTCCATCAGGAGTCCTCCAGGGAAAAGGCATAAAAGAAATTAACAAAAATATTGAGGAGGGTGGGACTGAATAGACAAGTCTGAAATTCTTACTATAGATCCTTCAATCAGGAGTTATGCTGCAGTATACATATGGAATCTCTTTCCACAGTGAAATCTCAGTTCTGCTCTTAAGACCTTTGAACTGATTGACTCAGATCCACCCAGGTTAATTTTCATTACATAAAGTCAACTGATAGTAAATGTTACCTCTAAAAATTACTTGCACAGAAACACCTAAGTCAGTGTTTTAGTGAATAACTTGTAGTATAGCCTATCCAAGTTGACCCATGAAACTGCCCATCAGAGTTCATTCTTTGTCAGCCTGGAATCCGTATATACCTCCTTAATTTATAACTAATCTCTAAAGAAAGATAAAAACAAAAGAAAGAAAAAAAACAGACATGGGCTGTGGGTGTAGATCAGTGGTAAAGCACCTAGCATGTATGAGGTCCTGGGTTCAACCCCTAGTATCACCAAAAAAAAAAAAAAAATCAAATGTTTACTATTTAGCAAGTGTGGGCTGTAATCCTAGTACTTGGGAGGATGAGGCAGGAGGATCACAGATTCGAGGACAGCCTGAGACAGTAGTGAGACTCTCATCTCTCATCAACCTAGTGAGACCCTGTTTCAAAATAAATAAATAAATAAATAGGGATGAGGGGGTGGCTCAGAGGTACACTGCCCCTGGGTTCAATACCAAGTACAACATCAATGAAACAAAAACAACAACAAAAGTCATGCTTCCACAGGATACAGTCAGTAATAGAATATAATTTATTTCTGAGCATGGTGTCGCAGTTTGTAATCCCATTTGGGAGGCTGAGACCAGAGGATCTGGGTTCGCGGCCAGGCTCAGCTACTTAGTGAGGTACTCCTCAACTTAGTGAGTCCCTGTTTCAAAATAAAGAATAAAAAATAAGGCTGCAGGTATAGCTTGGAGGTAGAATGACCCTGAGTTCAATCCCCAGTACCACAAAAACAAACAAACAAAAACGAATATGATTTATTTATTTTTGTATGCTGATTGTATCCTGCAACATTACTAATTTTACTTACTAATATTAGTTGGTTATGTATACATACATTAAAATTCACAATATAGCCAGGTGTGGTGGAGCAGACTTTTAATCCCCGTACTTGAGAGGCTGAGACAGGAGGATCTGGGTTTGAGGCCAGTCTCAACTACTTAGGCCCTCTGCAACTTAATGAGACCCTGTTTCAAAATAAATAATAAAAATTAGGGCTGAGTATGTAGCTCAGAGGTAGAATGCCCCTGGGTTCCATCCCCAGTACCGGAAAAAAAAATATTCACAATGTGAATAAATATAACTCCCTTTCTAATATTTGTATTTTTTCCTTTATTTATTTTTTGTGACTTTCTATAAAATATTGGCAAATACTCTTGCATTGTTCCTAACTTTAGATTAGTAGTATTAATATTTTGCCAGTTAGTATAATGTTATGTTCAGTGTTTTTATAGGTAGCTATTCAGATTAAGGAAATTTCCTTGCATGATTGGCTTTATATATCATTTCATCAGAAATCCATGTTGATCTTGCTTAGATATATTTCATGTTTGAAACTTTAAATTTTCAAAAAACTGCAGATAGTAGAGTTTTATATACCACAATTAGTAACTCCTATTATTCATATTTTATGTCTATATACCATATTTGTTATGATTAATGAACCAAGATGGACACATCATTGGTAACTAAAGCACAGTTTATTCATATTTTCTTGGTTTTTGATTATGTCATTTTTCTTTTCTAGGAGCTTATTATGGTTATCATTATTACATTTAGAAAGTATATGTCCTGAGGCTCCTCTTGGTCATGACAGTTTCTTGGACTTTTTTGGTCTGTTTTTTCTTTTTTCTTTTTTTGTAAGACATCATTCATTGGGAATTGTCTGATGTTTTTCTCATTATTGGACTGCAGTGGTGAAATTTGGTGGTGGATAACACAGAGATGACATGCTATTCTCTCGATACCATATCACTGGTATTCCTGTTATGTGTTCAAATGTTTGTTCTACCTTTGTCCGTCTCAGTTTTCTTCTGAAATTCCAATACACATAGATTTGATCAATCTATATACCCTCATTGGTTAATAATTCTCTGCTTTTTATTTATTTCAATGAATCATTTTTATCCATCTTTTCCTATAAGTTTTTTAACATACTTAGTGGCAATCTAAATTTGTCATGCTGATTTTAATATCCATGACATCAGAATGTCTGCTTGTATTACAATTTCTTATTTTGATTCTTAGGTACTTTTATCTAGTTCTTGTGATTCAGGTTTTTTTTTAATAATAGAGGAGGAATTGTGCATAAAAGCACAATGGTAAAGAAAGAACAGTTTTATTTTTTTATACTTTTATTGGTGTACTTTAGTCTCCCATCATAATGCAATTCATAATAATAGTGACATGCATGCACACAGCATTTGGTGGGCTTTCCTCCAGCTCTCTCCCTATTCCTTACCCCCTAACAGGCTCTGTACCAGCAGTGTTCACGGATTATGTGATGAAAAAATGCTCCTGAGACTATTCCTGGTCTCAAAGAGCTGAGAGGCAAGTAGGCAAGAGAGCCAAACCCGAGTGAAACTCAGTCATTCCTTTTATTACATTCTTATGGAGTTAAGGTTGGGTCATTAAATCATTGACTGTTTCTCACTAGGGAGTAGAGCATTGGGTTAGGAAGGTTTTAGAAGATAAGTTGTTATCTGGCAGTTTTGCAGGTGCAAAAGAGGTTGCTGTCTTTAACTACCCCCCTAGAGTGGTCTTCTGCCCTTAAGAAAAGCAAGAAAATGGTGCAGTAAAACAGAAGGACATAACTTTGATAGGAAAGGGGCATCAAGGTCACTGTCTTCAGTTCCTTCAAGAAATGCAGTCTTCTGCCAAAGCAAGCAAGAAGCAATAAATCCTTAAGTCAACATTTTTTAGACTTGGAACAGTTTCCCATACTCCTCTTCCCCATACAAGATATTGAGTTATTCCTTCATTAATTCTCCCTGTTCCTTACCCTTTCCCTAAGACCACCTCCCGCTGGAGTTTCTCCTTTATTATCTAAAGTCCCTCTGATATTCCAATTACTCCCTAGCTTCCACATATGAAATAAAACATATGGCCATTCACTTTCTGTGACTGGCTAATCTCACTTAACATAATGTTCTCCAGGTTTATCCATTTTCTTAAAAATGACATAATTTTGTTCTTTTTAATTGCTTTTAATTTAATTTTCCATTGTGTGTATATCCCACAATGTAATTCATTCATCTGTTGGTGGACATCTAGGTTGGATCCATATTTTGGCTATTAAGAATTGTGCTGCTATAAACATGGATATGCATATATTACTATAATATTCTGATTTTAGTACCTTTGGAAAGATATCCAGGAGTGGTATAGCTGGATCATATGGCAGATCCATTCCCAATATCTGAGGAATCTCCACACTGATCTCCATAGTGGCTATACTAGTTTACAATCCCACCGTGTAGAAGAGTTCCTATTTCTCCACATCATCCCCAAAGCATTTATTACTGTTTGACTTCTTGATGATTGCCATTCTGATTGTTGTTAGATGAAATATCTCTGTAGTTTTGGTTTCCATCTCCCTGATTGCTAATGATGCTGAACATTTTTTTTCATATTTTTATTGTATATATACTTCTTTGGTGAAGTGTCTAGTTCAACTGCCCATTTATTGACTGGGCTATTTGATTTTTTTTTAATTTTAAGTCTTTAATTTTTTAATTTTAAGTACTTATTTGTATATGTATATTAAAGATATTCCTCCTCTATCAGAGGCATAGCTGGCAAAGATCATCTCTCCTTTTGTAGGCTCTCTCTTCAGACCCTTGATGATTTCCTTAGAAAAATGAAAGTAAATCCCTACCTCTCACACTTCACAAGAGTCAACTCAAGATGAATTCAAGATGTGGAAACTAGACCAGATGCTTGAAATTACTACATGAGGGCATAGTTCCAACACTCCTACATATAGGCACAGGTAGAAACTTCCTCAATAAGACACCCAAAGCTCAGGAAATAAAAACAAGAATTAATAAATGGTATGGAATTAAACTAAAAGTATCTTGTTTTATTTTATTTCATTTTTCCCAGACAGTGAAAAACTTCCTCGTACTACACAGCAATACTTGTCCACTTGGGGAGCTCAACTGGGCCTAAATCTAAGCCTCAGTTAGATCCACTTCATTAGTTTTAAATGTATTTAAATTTAAAACTCTATTTAAAATAAAAAGAAAAAAAATATTCCATGACACTTGGGAAATTTCGTGACATCTTTCCATTAAGCATATTTTTGATAAATTTAGTTAATGAAGTCTAGATATAAGTTATCATTGGGTTGGTTTGCAATTTTTAATGGTTCTGTTTGCATTTCCTTTCAACTCTGGATGGATTAGTTAATAAAAGTCCAAGGAAAGTACATGGAATTTTGAGAGTTCTCAATGTTTTCTAGTCTTGCCTATTTAGGTTATTTCTCTGTAAACTTCCCAGAGTGGAAAATTTACTTTTTTCAGTTTTTAATTTATGAACCTTTCAGATTTCTACCCCCAGGATTTGAGTATTTTAATTTGTTTTGATTACTTAAAATGTACATATTTTTTGCCAAACATATACAAGATTAAGAGAGGAGTATAAGGACCATTAATTTTTATACTATTCTTCTTCAAAAAATAATGGCCTAGCCAGGCGTGGTGGCACACGCTTGTAATCCCAGCATTTGGGAAGCTGAGACTGGAGGATCCGGGTTCACGGCCAGCCTCAGCTACCTAGTGAGGCCCTCTGCAACTTAGTGAGACTCGGTTTCAAAATAAAGAATAACAAATAAGCCGGGCGTGGTGGCGCACGCTTGTAATCCCAGCATTCGGGAGGCTGAGACCGGAGGATC
>PVLC010047403.1:0-10975 GCA_004027655.1 Graphiurus murinus
AAAATGGTTGTTGAGTTTATAGTGGGTGAGAATCTACATATTAAAAGGAGAGCAAGAATACCCTGATGTATTTTATGATAAGTGTGGTATATTTGATTAATGCTGCTAGTTAGAATTTGGGTCGCCTGGAAAAAAAATGATGAAACTATCTCCGGAGACATTGTGTATTCAGTTCATTCAATATTTATATTGAGCTTCTTAACTCGGTATCCTCCAGGAGACCAAAAATGATCATTGGAATATGCAGAGTGATATTCAAGAGGATGGGGTAAGAGCACCCCTCATGCTCCCAGTCCCAGAAAAAACCAACACAGGCTGAGTTAAATTGAGATACTCTTCTAAAGGGTGGAGGGAATACCCCAGAATGTTCCGAAAGGAAATCAGATCCTTTCCATATCTTTCTCCACAAGACTTTAGGAAAGGTTCTAAAAGTAAGTTTGTAGCTAGGCACAGTGGGACCTACCTATAACCCCAGTACCAGGGAGGCCGAGACAAGTGGATAACAGGTTCAAGGCCAGCCTCAGCAACTTAGTGAGACCTATTTCAAAACAAATAAAATAAAATAAAATAGGGCCAGGGGTATACCTCAGAGGTACAATATCCTTGGACTCAGTTTCCAGTACCAAAACAAAAGCAACTTTACTAAGGTGGTGTACATTTATGATCCCAGTACTTGGGAGGCTGAGAGAGAAGGATCACAGGTTAAAGGCCAGCCTGGGAAACACAGTGAGACCCTCTTTCAAAATTAAAATAAATAAATAAAATAAAGTAGGAGTGGGAATGCAGCTTAGATATAGAATGCCCCTGAGTTCTATCCCCAGTAACAAACAAATAAAGATAAAATAAAAAAGTAAGTTTGTTATTGCAAGGAAAGTTTGTTATAGCAAGTTTGTTACTGCAAAATCCAGTGGCTCAAGTAAGACACAATTCTATTGTGCTATCTCACGGTAGTCTGCAGGTGCACAGACCAAGCCACCTTGCAGCTCTGTTAACAAGCATCTACCTTGTTGCTCCATCATGCCCTATCAAGACAGTACTCCTCAAGTGTTAATATATGTTCGAATCACCAGTAGACCTTGCAAAAATGCAGTTTTTTTTCTTCTACTGGCCTGGAACAGGCCTGAGGTTCTGCACAAAGAGCTTCCAGATGCTGCTGATGCTGCTAGTCCGAGGACCACACTCTGTGTACCAGGGCCCTACATCACTGCCATGATCTGCGTGGTCAAAGGCGGGTGGCTGGCACATCTGTATTCCAGTTTTCAGGAAGGGGACAGAGAATAGGCCAGGGCAAGTTGCCTCTAAGCAAACAATGTGGAAACAATATACACTCCTTCTGCTCATGTGCAGCAGTCAAAGACTTAGCAAGATGGCCACAGCTGGCTTCTGGGGGAATAGCAGATGTGCTTAATCTCTAGTGGACAGTCATGTTACAATACAAAGAAGGAAAGCACCATTACCCTAGGAAGGGAAAGAATGAACATTGGGAAACAGTTCATGGTCTTCACCACAAAAACAGGAGATGGGAACTTTTTTTTTTTTTTTTTTTTTTAAGATGGGAATCCTTGTGCATTGATGGGACTGTAAAATGTTGCAACTAAACCAGATGGAGGCAATGGCATTCTACCTCCAAGCTATGCTCTCAGCACTTTTTTTTTTTTTTATTTTGAAACAAGGTCTCCCTAAGTTATTGAGGGTCTTGCTAAATTGCTGAGGCTGGCCTCAAATCTGTGATCCTTCTGTCTCAGCCTCCCAAGTACTGGGATTATAGGCATGAACCCCTGAGTGTGGCTCATCAGAGTTCTTTGAGTATAAATTGTTGGGGGGCTCACACAGGACCCTCGGGAGGGGCTCTTCTCATCAGGGCTAGGGCATACACTTGTGTGTGTGAGCTCCTGTTCTTAGAACTCTCTCTGAAGACTACTGAGGGGAAGGAGGCACCTTTCACCAATAGCATTCCTGGGCTTTCAGACAGCTGACACCTGCCAAACGCTGGGGGATGTGGATACCTTCTCACCTCCAAGGCAGCCCATCAGCCCTGGGAGAGCTCAGGACTACTACTCTTGGATGCAGCTGGTGCAAACCTCTGGGATTCCAGGGAGCTTATAATTAAGCAGTGGAAATAAAATGTAACACCAAGCAGTACAAGTTTGGGCCAGGTATTACTCTAAAACTTGGGAAAGCAATTGGATCAGAAGTAAAGGGTCATTGGTAGGATTCCATTTTCAATTTTCAACACCTGGCATCTCCTCTGTGACTTGCCTGTAGGGGCTGCTGATGGCATGACAGGTAAGAGGGAGGGATCTGTGACACCTGCTTATGGTTTGGGACAACAAATGTAAACAAAAATCAGGAACAGAGCTAAGATTTCATTAAAGACATGGGGAAAAATGCTAAGATAATTCAAACAGTACCACATACTATGTGTGTGTGTATATATATATATATATAATATCCAATATACATATATATAATATATATATATCCAAAAATTAATTAGGAACTTCTGGACATGAGCAACATGAATTTATATCCCTATGGCTCAGTTTATCCAGGGTGCATTTCAAAATTTTTCCATTTTTAACTACAGCAGAAGCAAAATTCGTTGTTTAGCCCCTTGGATGTGACACATTGTTTTAGAACATTCAGTTGAGTAATAAATTTTAGGAGTTTCCAAGGAAGAAAATTGCATCACCCTTTCTAGCATCCTTACCCCACTTCAACATCTCAGCATCCTCTGCCATACACAGGATCTCTCTGGTATACTTCTGAGACCAAAAGAGGCGCTGTTAACAATTAGGTTGGGTGTAAGTCCAGACAAGGCGAGGACTGTTCTGTAACCCAGGATATATAACTCTTAAATTCAGCTATCATGTATTCTTTGTGGGTTTTTTTTTAAATCCCTGCTTCCTAATTCTTAGGCAGAAGGCAAGAATATTAATTGTTGTTATAAGGCTAAGACAAGAGGATTACAGGTTCAAGGCCAGCCTTGGCAACTTATAGAGATCCTGTTTCAAGATAAAAAATGGTTGGGGGGTGTATAATTTGGAGGTAGAAAGCCCTTGGGTTTAATCCCCAGTACCAAAACACAAAAGAAAACAAAGCATCGTTGTATTACTTTTTTTTTTTTTTTCCTGTACTAGGGATTGAACCCAGGGGCATTCTACCTCCAAGCTACACCCCGAGCTCTTTTTATTTTTTATTTTGAAACAGGGCCTTCCTAGATTGCTGAGGATGTTGCTAAATTGCTGAGGCTAGCAGTATATCTGCAATCCTCTTGTCTCAGCCTCTCAAGTACTGGGATTTCAGGCATATGCCACCATCCTGGCTTAGTTAGGCTTTTAAGATTGCAATGCATAGTCAGTAGCAGATTACCTTAGATAATGAGAGTTTGCTGTAGGTATGTTAGGTAATAAAAGTAATGTACAATTATAACCAGGGAACTGTGCAGTCAGTCACTGTTGACCCTAATCTTGCTTCCAAGAATGGAATGTGCAACAGGTTGGAGTTTAACATCATTCAGGATATTGTCTAGACTCTACCGTCTCCCTCTCTCGCTCCAGTGCCTCTGTTGGGTAGAAATCTTGCCAGGTCCTCTCAAGGCGTTGGTTTCCTTCACATCAGACTCATTCATTGAGCAGCAGCCAGGGAACAAGGATAGGTTAGCTCATTGAAAATGTGAACTTTCACATTTTCTATAGGAAAAATAAACGTACTTGAGGATCATTTACTCTGACTACAGCACGCCATCAACACTGTCCATTACGTATTACTATAGAATGCATGTAGAATTTTATGAACATTTCTCTAGTAAAACAAACATGGTATATTATATATTTCCATTTATGCTTCTCACTTTATTTTTAATTAATTAATTTTTGTGGTACTGGGGGTGGAACCCAGGGGCCTTCTACCTCCAGGCTATACCCCCAGCCCAATTTTATTTTTTTATTTGGAAACAGGGTCTCGCTAAATTTCTGAGAGCCTCGCTAATTTGCTGAGGCTGTCTTCGAACTTGAGATACTGTTTTCTCAGCCTCCCAAGTACTGGGATTACAAGCATGCACCACCACGCCTGGCTCTTAATTTATTTATTTTTATACTATGGGATTGAATCCAGGCGTAGTCTACCTACAAGTTATACTCTCAACCCTTTTTTATATTTTTTTGGTTTGAAACAGGGTCTCACTAGGTTGCTGAAAGTTTTGCTATGTTGCAAAGGCTGTCCTCGAACCTGGGATCCTCCTGTTTCAACCCCCCAAGTATTGGAATTTCAGGCGTGCACCACCACACCCGGCCTTGTTTTTAATGAAAGAAGCATATAACTGATGCAGTTGGGTATTCTGGTATGACCATAAAGCTATAAAGCATATTAGATCATTTGATTACTCCTGTGAAACAGGTCTGTTACCAGAGGAAGGGAAGAAGGTAACATGATAGGCAGGAAAAAGTGCAAATGCTACTACGTTGGATGAGTGGTAAATGCTAGTGAGAGAGAAAGAGCATGCGGAACACACCTCAGTGGTGCTGCAGTTTGAGCAGGGGCTGCCCTCCCAGAAGACAGTACGGTGCATCTGGAGAGGAGTGTTATCCTTGAAGGGGTTGCCTCAGAAACTACAGAGCCCACAGAGGAATAAAAAAGCATTGTGCAAGATATGGAGATAATGTAACTTGGAAAAAAAATTCTGCCTCAAACCTTAAAGCCTGATATGGAGGCACAAATGTAGTAATGTAGGACACAGAGAGCCGAGTGAGGAAGGAGGGTGGGTGGTCAGGGGCATGCATTTCTGCATATGATCTCTTGACTATTTCACATTCGGTCGAGTTTTTAGTTTTCGTTTTTTTTTTTTTTTTTTTTAATTGTACTGGTGACAGAACCCTGGGGCATTCTATCTCTAAGCTATGCCCCCAGTCCTTTTTATTTTTTATTTTGAAACACAATCTCACTAAGTTGCTGAGTCTAACCTTGAACCTGAGATCTTTCTGTCTCAGTCTAGTGGAGAATTTAAAAATGTAGGTCTTAGCTTGCTTCACTATGGTGGGAAATAATTCTTAAGAAAATTAAAAGGAATCAAATATGATAAATTTCTCATTTCAACAACTACAGAGTGTATCTTGAAATGGAAGTTCTGTTCCATAGACTCCCTGATTTAAATATACTGCTCTGCCAGGTGTGGTGGCATTTGCTTGTAATTCCTGTCCTTTGGGAGGCTGAGACACAAGGATCACAGGTTCAAGACCAGCCTCAATAGCTTAGGGAGACTCTCAGCGACCTAGGGAGACTCTCTTTCAAAACAGAATAAATTTTAAAAAAAGGCTTGGAAAGTAGTTTGGAGATAGTATGCCCTTGGGTTCGATACCCCCTGTCACCGCTACCCTCCCCCCAAAAGAAACAATCAAGTTCAATTCTATCAGAGTCAAGCATGGTGGCACACTCCAATACTAGGGAAGTTGAGACAGGGAGATGGCAGGTTTGAGCCCAGCCTCAACAACTTAGTACCTTAGAAAGACCCTGTCTCAAAAATAAAGGGGCTGAGGACAGAATGCCCCTGGGTCCAATCCCCAATACTAAATAAATAAACTCTATAAATATTTAAAAATGTAGCCCATAGAGCTTAAGTGATTCTTAAAGACTGTACACTGAGATAGAGGTAGGTCTCGTACTAGAACCCATATTCTATTTATTAGTCAGGAATTAACTGAAAGTGCATTAAGCCAAAAAGTAATTTATTATCTTACTTAACTGAAAAATTGATGAGTAGGACTGGATCCAGAAGCTGACACGTCTTCACTGGGGTTTGGCCTTGCTCATTCTCTCTATTCTTCCCCGGAAAAGGCTCTGTTCTTGGGAAGGCTCTCCACTTCTGGGGGTAAATGTCTGCTAGCAGCTCCAAGACAACCCCAGTACGAGAGCTTCCCTTTACCAGTGTTTCAAATGAAAATGCTAGAATAATTGTTTCTAATGGATTCATCTTCAATATGTGCCCAATTCTGAATTAAGTGCTGTGGCCACTCTCCTAGCTAGGTGGCAATTAAATATAAAAAATAAGCCAGGCGTGGTGGCACACGCTTGTAATCCCAGCATTTGGGAGGCTGAGACCTGAGGATCCAGGTTCGCGGCCAGCCTCATGTACTTAGTGAGGCACTCCGCAACTTAGTGAGACCCTGTTTCAAAATAAAGAATAAAAAATAGGGCTGGGGTTATAGCTTGCAAGTAGAATGCCCCTGAGTTCAATCCCCAGTGCGGCAAAAAATAAATAAATAAATTAATTAAAACAAATATATATATGTAATAAAATAGGACTGAGGTAGCTCGAGGTAGAATTCTCCTGGGGTTCAATCCCCCAGTACAAAAAGAAAAAGAAAAAAAAAATGCAATGGAACTGCCAGCAACCATACCACCCAATAAAACTACTGACTCAATCTGTCAATGAGTGATTAGGGAGAAGCAGTAGCCATTATGTAGAAAATTTTATTATTGAAGGAAACCAAGGCCTAGAGAGTGAATGGTTTGCTTAGGTCACATAACACGGGACCAATAGAGCCAGAATGTAAAACTGTGTCAGTCGACTTCTTCAAATGTTGTTTCTATCCTTCTGTGTTGCCTTTCAAACTACTTCTTCACAGAAATTCATAAAGAGGGAAATAAAGTATAGGACATCAATAAAGAGTTGTTATAAGAAATGTCAAGTGCAGAAATATTGATCCTTCTCATTGCACAGTTGATAGAGCTTATGCATATTTTAAAGTATTTAATAGTGTTATTTAATGCAAACTAATACATAATCATAGAAATTCAAATGCCTTAAAAGTGAACCTTTAACTCTCCTTAGGAGTAATCACCATTAATAATTTGTGATTATTCCTGCGTATCTTATGGGAATTTCCAATACTTTTTTCATCTATTCCCAAAATGATGTGGTCTCTTGTGATATCTTTTTCAGTAGGATCAAGAGAAAAGAAAAGGCAAGTAGATCTTCAGAACCAATTTCAATCATGGCAAATTGGGGTCAGCCTTTGATTAGAATATTTTGGGGATACCTGGAGCTGGACACTGGATAGAAGATGGGGCACATCTATACCTGTAATGTCGACAACACGGGGATTGGCTACTTGGCACCAATTCCTCCCTCCTTCTACACAGCCCAACTCCTGCGCCCAAGCTGGTAATATCTCTAGTGACCCCAACTTCCTTCCTTCCAAAAGACTGGCTTCCACTAGCTAGAATCTATTAAAGATGGGTCAAGGGGGAGGAGGAGCATGAGTCTCCTGTGTGTCTTTCTAGTCCTTCAAAATGAGACTTTCTGTGACCCCAGTTTGCTCTGTCCCCCATGAAGTGAAGAAAGGCAGAAGAGCCGCCTTCAAGACTCTCACCCACCACTTTCTGTGCATGTGTTGTGTAACAAGTCAGCCCTGCATGACTAGATTTCTTCGTGATGAGTGGGGACAATTAATCTCACAGAGTTGGTGAAAATAAGTGACATGGTATATGAATACTACTGTGACTATAAGCATTCGTGGGAGGCCCAGCTATCAATGAGTTGACAATCTTATTCTTTTTTTTTTTTTTTTTTTTTCAGTACTGGGGATTGAACTCAGGGGCATTCTACCTCCAAGCTACACCCCCAGCCCTATTTTTTTTTTTTTTTTATTCTTTATTTTGAAACCGAGTCTCACTAAGTTGCAGAGTGCCTCACTAGGTAGCTGAGGCTGGCCGCGAACCCAGATCCTCCGGGCTCAGCCTCCCAAATGCTGGGATTACAAGCATGCGCCACCACGCCCGGCTCAATCTTTTATTCTTAATTCAAATAACTCCTAGATTCAAAAAGAATAAACCAACTCAAACACCATTGGTATTTGCATTGACAAACCCATAAGTTCTAATTTATAAAAAGGTTTGGAGAAATGGAGACAACCAAAAATATTAGTCCAAAACCTCATATTCATCATACTCTGGGGACTTAAACTCAAGATTATAGACCTGAAGTGTCCTGGGTAATTTTTTTTGCATGAGTAATAGGATTGTTCTTACTGAATATGCAAAAATTTTATAGCATTATTCTTGTGTATGTGTGTGTGTGTGTGGGGGGAGGGTAATAGCAATTGAACCCAGGGGCATTCTACTTCAGAGTTACACCCTCAGCCCTTTTTATTTTTTGTTTGAAGTAGTCTTTCTAGATTGAAACAGAGTTTTGCTAGGTTGTTGAGAGTCTCGCTATGTTGCTAGGGCTGTCCTCCAACCTTCAATCTTCCTGCTTCAGCCTCCCAAATAGTAAGATAATAGTCACGCACCACCACACCTGGCTTATAGCATTATTCTTTTTTATTTTTTTTTTATTTTTTTTGCGGTACTGAGGATTGAACTCAGGGGCATTCTACCTCCGAGCTACACTCCCAGCCCTATTTTTTATTCTTTATTTTGAAACCAGGTCTCACTAAGTTGCGGAGTGCCTCACTAGGTAGCTGAGGCTGGCCACAAACCCAGATCCTCTGGTCTCAGCCTCCCGAATGCTGGGATTACAAGCGTGCGCCACCACGCCCGGCTGCTTATAGCATTATTCTTGATCTCAGATTCAATTCAGAGGCAATAGTCTTTTATTTTTCTATTTTTCTTGTGACTTCTATTATTGTTTTTGTTTTTAGACTTAACTTTATATGAAGATTCTCTGGGCCATTAGTATGCTGGCAAAAAGAGAAATAAATTGAGGAAGCCTAGCAGGTAGTGCTGATAATTAATGGGCATCACTAACTCAGCCTGGCTGGTAGCTGAAGCCTGGTATCTCTTCTGATTGATGGATACCTATGCCAATGTCAAGAGAGAATTTTTTATTTTTTAAAAAATGTCAATTTAAAAGCCAAGTCAATTTTTGGTAGGGGTAGGGTAAACTTAAAACATTTTCATTTTATTTTGGTAGAGAGTTTTAAATCAAAATCAGATACATTATTTCAGCTCCCACCCCGCCAAAAATGTCATTTGCAAGTTTACTAAATTGCATACACTTGCAGTACACTTGAATTTTGACACTGTTGTAAGCATGGACTTACTGAGATGCCGTATAAAACAAGCAATGCCGTATAAAACAAGCAAGCAAGTTGGGTACGATGGCACATGCCTATAATCCTTGACTAATAAAACTAATAAAAACCTCAGTTTTTTTCAGCCAGACATTAGAAATATTACCCATTCCTGGGCAATATACTATAATGATCCTTCTGTTTATACAACATAAAGAAAAGACAGAATGAGGAAACCAGTAAACTTGGAAATTATTATTTGTCATTTGTGCATACAGAAATCAGATATGTAGACAGACAGAAGCCAAAGTATGAGAGAAATAAGAATTTAGAGAATTCAATAATTTCTATAATGACTGAATCATAACAATAAAATTTTCAAGCCTCTATGTCTTCAAAGCCTAGTCATAGATAAATGAACTAAAAATAAAATTTAAGGTGAGTGTGGTGGCACACGCCTGTAATCCCAGGACTTGAGAGGTTGAGACAGGAGAATCACAGGTTTGAGACCAACCTCAGCAACTTAGGAAGACTCTCGATAACCTAGCGAGACCCTGTTTCAAAAGCAAAAAAATAAAAAGGGCTAGGGGTATAGCTTGGAGATAGAAAGCCTCAGGTTCAATCCCCACTACCACACAGAAAAGTAAAATATGATAAAAAATAAAGTCTAAACTGCTCCAACCAGTCAGGTTACTCCCCTATTGATATTTTTCTATAATACACTAACATATTCACTTATTACATTTTAGATGTGAGATTCTAAATGATTGATTGGCTTCTTTTTACTTCAAAATTTTTAACTCTTTCACATTTACTAAAATTGGTATTACTTTTATAATGAAATATTGTAAATTTTTTTACAGTTCAAATGCTCATTTATATGCTAAAATGTTTGTACCACTGCTTTGCAAACTTTCAAAGAAATTAAAATGTAAGAATTAAAACTTGTCGTCTTTGCTGTTGTCCTCTAATGTTCAATAAAGTTGATCTTAGAATTGTTGGATTTTTTCTTTATTGACAAAATCCCATAATTCTTAAGTCAGTATACTTTCATGAAATTGTATTAAAGCTACTTCTGTGATAGGCCATAGGCCAAATTATTCAATTTAGAAAGAGCCTGATTAGCCTTAATCTAATGGGAGTTAAATTTCATAATTTTGTTTTATGTTGTATTATGCACATTTTATAAATTTTGCTTCTATTTAAAGGAGACTGGGATATCAAATACTGATCAGGAAATAAAACAAAGACCTAGGCACTCTTGCTTTAAACAAGGTAAAATTTCAAATTCATGACAGTAATGTAACCTTACTAATACGTAATATAAAGCATATTTAGCCAGGTATGATGGCCCATGTCTGTAATCCCAGTACTTGGGAGGCAGAAACAGGATGATCAAAGGTTCATGGCCAGCCTCAGCAACTTAGTGAGATCTTCTGCAACTAAGCAAGACCCTGTTTCCAAATAAAAAAATATAATGGGTCTGGGGGTGTAGCCCATAGGTAGAATGCTCCTGGATTCAATCCCTAGCATGCCCCCCCCACTACATATATTATATAAGATATATTATATATAATATAATTTATTACTTTTGATATTTAGCAACCAGATGATGTCTAAAGAAGGTTTATGACTAACCCTAGGCAGAGGAACTCTGAAAGTCAATTAAAACCCCTTAAAGGAGATATTTAACAGCTCTCCTCAGTTTAATCCACAGTCTACCGATAAGACTTAAGTAAAAATTTGCCTCCGTGACAAAGATGGATGTTTTACTGTAAATTCTGAGTATTAGCAGTTAATCTACACCAACACTAGACAGAGAACAGTTAAAACATGTTAGCTTTCAGGGACTTCACTTAATTTCTCCTTTAATTGATTATTTCAAACTAGCCTCTTTTTTTTTTTTTCCTGATACTGGGGATTGAATCCAGGGGCATTCTACCTCCAAGCTATATCCCCAGCCC
>PVLC010047404.1:0-11101 GCA_004027655.1 Graphiurus murinus
CAGTTGAGGAGGACTTCAGAAATTGCTGAGGCTGGTATGAACCTGCAATCCTTCTGTCTCAGCCTTCCAAATTCCCAAGTACTGAGATTACAAGAATGTGCCACCATGCCCAATGATCCTGTTTCAAAATAAAAAATAAAACAGGGGCTAGGGGTGTAGCTCAGAGGCAGAATGCTCCCCAGTAACACACACACACACACACACACACACACACACACGGGAAACCAGGTGTGGTGGCACATGTCTGTTTATTCTCATACTTGGGAGGCTGAGACTGGAGGATCACAGGTTCGAGGCCAGCCTCCACAACTTAGACTGTCAGCAACTTTCAAAATAAAAGGGACTGGGAGGTTCAATGCCCAGTACCAAAAAAATAAAAAGCACTGCTCAGCCCACACTTGCTCTCCTTCTGTTTTATCTCACTGCAAGCAGTTGCGGGTGAGGCAGATCTTTGCAACCTAAGACTTTTCAGCTCTTGACTCCATAAATAGTAACTAAATTGTCTCTAAATCCCAAGCTATTAGTCACTCTTTTTTAAAAAAAAACTATGGTATAATATTACTGCTTAAATCAGGGAAAAGAACGTTCTGTCCTAAAGAATATTAAGGGCTTTGTTGTGTGCTCCTTATTTTAATTTATACCTAAATCAAGCAACAGTTATCCTGTGCCCTGCCAGCCGGTCGCCTTTTGCCTTTCTCTGCTGGTCTGTGGTCTCTCGCCTGAGCACTGACTCAGGAGAGCACATAGTAGGGTAAGAAGCATCAAATTTACTAACAAAGGTTGCATTTCGCTGAACTGTGTCTTTTGTTTCATTTTGTTTTTGCAGTACTGGGGATTGAACCCAGGGGCATTCTACCTCTGAGCTATACCCCAGCCCTATTTTTTATTCTTTATTTTGGAACAGGATCTCACTAAGTTGTGGAGGGCCTCTACTAAGTAGTTGAGGCTGGCCATGAACCTGCGATCCTCCTGTCTCACCCTCCCAAGTACTGTGATGACAAGCATATGCCACCATGCCCGGCCTTGAACTTTGTCTTTTAAATACACATAAAATACCTTCAGCTGGGTGATATCCAGCTACCTGGGACTGCCTTTGTGACCAAGTGCTGAGAGCTCTATTGGAAAGCATTCTGCGGGCCGACATGTCCTCTTCTGTGTTATTGCTGAGATTCTGGGAATCTAGATGGCTGTAAAATTGTGAAAAACATACTTGCATATATCCCTTCTCCCACAGCTACATAAAGTACACCAACAGTTTTGGGCATTCAACCTCTGAGCCCTGTTTTGTTTTGTTTTTTGGGTTTTTTTTTTTTTTTTTTTTTTTTTGCGTTACTGGAGATTGAACTCAGGGGCATTCTACCTCTGAACTATACCCCCAGCCCTATTTTTTATTCTTTATTTTGAAACCGAGTCTCACTAGGTAGCTGAGGCTGGCCTCGAACCCGGATCCTCCGGTCTCGGCCTCACAAATGCTGGGATTACAAGCGTGCACCACCACGCCCGGCTCTGTTTTGTTTTTTTAAAACAGGGTCTTGCTAAGTTGCTGAGCATCTCACTATATTGCTGAGGCTGGTCTCAAACCTATGATCCTCCTGTCTCAGCCTTCTTTTTTTTTTTCGGTACTGGGGACTGAACCCAGGGGCATTCTACCCCTGAGCTACACCCCCGGCCCCATTTTTTATTCTTTATTTTGAAACAGGGTCTCACTAAGTTACAGAGGGCCTCACTAAGTACCTGAGGCTGTTCACGAACCTGGATCCTCCCATCTCAACCTCTCAAGTACTGGGATTACAAGCATGCGCCATCACGCCCGGCTGCCTCAGCCTTCTAAATACTGGAATTACAGGTATGTGCCACCACGCCTGGCTTTCAGAAGGATCTTGACAGAAGGTGAATGGGAGGTGAAATTCTTTTTTTTTTTTTTTGCGGTACTGGGGATTGAACTCAGGGGCATTCCACTTCTGAGCTATACCCTCAGTCCTATATTTTATTCTTTATTTTGAAACAGGATCTCACTAAGTTGCGGAGTGCCTCACTAGGTAGCTGAGGCTGGCTGCGAACCTGGATCCTCTGGTCTCAGCCTCCCGAATGCTGGGATTACAAGTGTGCGCCACCACACGGAGGTGAAATTCTTACATCACATATCTGAAAATGTCTTTATCCTTTCCTCATACACAATCAGTAGTACAGGATTCTAGGTGCCAAGAGCTGGTGAGCAAGCCCTTAAAAAATGGCCCTTTGGACGACACTCATCCAAGCCTTAGCATCTTCCTGGTCATTTAATTTTTTTTTTTTTTTTTTTTTTTTTTTTTTTTTTTTTTTTTTTTTTTTTTTTTTTTTTTTTTGTGGTACTGGGGATTGAACTCAGGGGCATTCATTTAATTTTTTCATACCTAAACATGTACATAATTCTTTTTTAAAGGGAGATGGGGCTTATTCTGTACTTTCTAGCTTGATTTTTTTTTTAAGTAAAAATATATTACAAACTACTTTCACTAAGTTTTCCAGGCTGCACACCTCCTGACTTAGCCTCTCGGACAGCTAGGATGTGCTACTACACAGCAGCTAGTGATTTAGTTTTCTAAAGTGATTATTTCAAAGCCGGGCGTGGTAGCACACACCTGTAATCCCAGTACTGGGGAGGCTGAGACAGAAGGATCACAGGTTTGAGGACGGCCTCAGAAATTAGTGAGACTCTAATCAACCTAGCAAGACCCTGTTTCCAAATAAGAATTTTAAAATTGGGCTGGGGCCGGCCGTGGTGGCGCACGCTTGTAATCCCAGCATTTGGGAGGCTAAGACAGGAGGATCCGGGTTTGCAGCCAGCCTCAGCTACCTAGTGAGACACTCTGCAACTTTAGTGAGACCCTGTTTCCAAATAAAGAATAAAAAATAGGGCTGGGGGGATAGCTCAGAGGTAGAATACCCCTGAGTTTAATCCCCAGTACCCCCCCCCACACACACACACACAATTGGGCTGGGGATATAGACCAGAAGTAGAAGGCCCCTGAGTTCCATCCCCAGCACCACAAAAATAAATAAATAAAATAAAGTGATTATTTCAGTGTCTTAACAGGAGCTGGAAAGATAGAAGATCATCCAGAATATGTCAAGTGTCTGTGGTGTTTTATAGGTATATACTTCATTATATTTATTTATACTTCATTATATGTATTGGCCCATTTTCTGCAGTTATAATAAAAAAGCTGACCCTGGCATGGTGATGCCTGCCTGTAATCCTAGTACTTGGGAGACCGAGTCAGGAGGATCACAGATGGGAGGCCAAGCTCAGCAAGTTAGCAAAACAAAATAAAATAACTGGGCGTGGTGGCACACACCGTGCATCCAGCCCACGAACCTTTGACAAAGCACATTCAAACCATAGCATTCCCCAAATAACCCTGTGGCAGATAAGAAAAAAAGACGTCAACTAACTTGCCCAAGGTCACAAGTTATTAAGTAACTGAGCAAGCAATTGAAATCCAGAGGTGCATTCTCTTTCTTTGAGTCTGCACAGAAGCTTCTTGTGGAGTTAGATGGAAGAATAACGGCACCTTTACTGACACCTGTAGTGCAATCTTTTAAGAGTAAAGAACAAGCTGGGCTTGGTGACACACGCCTGTAATCCCAGTACTTGGGAGGCTGAAACAGGAGTACTGAAGTTTCAAGGCCGGCAACTTAGTGAACTTAGTGAGACTGTTTCCAAATAGAAACTAAAATAGGGCTAGGGGTGTAGCTCAGAGAAAAAAAAAAAAAATGCCCCCGTGTTTAATCCTTAGCATCAAAAAAGAAAAAGAGTGGAGAACTTGCTTGACATTCAAGAAAATTGTACTTGGAAAGAGCAAGACCCAGTTATTTGTGACAGTCCCGATTTCTACCTCACCTTACGCTGATGCTTGTTTTGTTTTTGGTACTGGGGATTGAACTCAGGGGCATTCTACCTCTGAGCTATGCCCCCAGCACTTTTTCATTTTTTATTTGGAAATAGAGTCTTGCTAAATTGCTGAGGTCCTCACTATGTAGCTGAGGCAGGCCTTAAACCTGTGATCCTCCTGTCACAGCCTCCCAAGGACTGGGATTAC
The DNA here is from genome assembly GCA_004027655.1 of Graphiurus murinus. Taxonomy (NCBI): domain Eukaryota; kingdom Metazoa; phylum Chordata; class Mammalia; order Rodentia; family Gliridae; genus Graphiurus; species Graphiurus murinus. The sequence continues at coordinate 4,083 of PVLC010047404.1, forward strand.
AGGTGTTCACCACCACACCTGGTCCTGATATTTGGTTTATAAATCTTATCAGCATAAGCTATTGCACATACCAGACTTAACGCCTCCTTTCTATGGCTTGAGACATTTAATTAAATTCAGAGGAGAGAACCCTCATTTGAAACCTGAGGATGCCGGGCCTGGTGGCGCACGCTTGTAATCCCAGCATTCGGGAGGCTGAGACCGGAGGATCTGGGTTCGAGGCCAGCCTCAGCTACCTAGTGAGGCACTCCACAACTTAGCAAGACCCAGTTTCAAAATAAAGAATAAAAAATAGGGCTGGGGGTGTAGCTCGGAAGTAGAATGCCCCTGAGTTCAATCCCCAGTACCGCAAAAAAAAAAAAAAAAAAAAGAAAACCTGAGGACTACGTTCTGTGGTGCTCTGGATAAAGGACATATCCAGAAATAACCAAGCTCCCGTCGGCTGTTCCTACAAAGAAGAACTCCTCTTTGGGAGCCTAAAGGAGAGCAGAATCAATGCTGAGAATCAAGAGAGTGAAAATAACTCTTCCTTACAGTAGAGACGCTGCCTTCAAGGCTTCTTCCTTTTGCAACTCAAGTCTAAGAACCTTGACAACCAGAGTTGTAGAAAAGCTTTCATCTGAAAAGAGCAGTAGCTCCAACCCTGGGAAGTAGATTGCTTCACCAAGAGCACCTCACCAGAGATCAGTGTAATTCAGTGTGGGGTGTGTGTGTGTGTGTGTGTGTGTGTGTGTGTGTGTGTGTGTGTGTGTGTGTGTGTGTGTTACTGGGCATGGAACTCCCCTGAGTTACACCCCCAGCCCTATTTTATTTTTTATTTGGAAACAGAGCCTCACTAAGTTGCTGAGAGCCTCACTGAGTCACTGAGGCTGTCCTCGAACCTGTGATACTCTTGTCTCAGCCTCCCAAGTACTGGGATTACAGGCCTGTGCCACCATGTCCGACTACAATTCACTTTTTTTTTTCTTTTCCTTTTTTTTTGTGGTACTGAGAATTGAACCCAGGAAGTTCTACCCCTAAGCTACATCACTAGCCCTATTTCTTCTAATTTCGAAACAAGGTCTCACTAGATTGACGAGAATCTCACTACTTTCTGAGGCTGTCCTTGAATCTGTGATCCTCCTATCTCAGCCTCCCAAGTACTGGGATTACAGGTGAATGTCACCGCACCTTGCTGTTTTTATTTTTTTGTTTTGAATCAGGGTCTCACTAGGTTGCTAAGAGTCTCTCTCTGTTGCTGAGGTTGTCCTTGAACCTGTGATCCTCCTGCCTCAGCTTCTGGGATAACAGGTGTGCATCACCAAACCTGGCTGTCCAGGTTTCACCCTTTCATTTTGGGAGCCTTGAACACGGAAATCCAACCCAGTTTGACACATGGCTTCTTGAGGGTGGAGGAGGGTCTTGTTTCTACTCATGTTCCTGTTACTGAATTCAGTGTTCAATAAATGATGCATCAGTGAATGAATGATTATGGGCATGAGCCACTGCACCTGGCACTTTGTTTTTTTGTTTTGTGGTTGCTGAGGCTAGGCTCGAACCTGCAATCCTCCTGTCTCAACCTCCTAAGTACTGGGATCACAGGAGTGTGCCACCATGCCAGGCTAAGAGCTTTTTTTTTTTTTTTTTCAAAAGTTTTTTTTTATTTTATTTTTTTAAATTTACACACACACAAAACAGACAAATGAGTTATAGAAGAGGCTAAAACATATTTAAGTACACTATGGGAATTACCTAACAAAATAATTCTTATACCATAGTCCCTATTTACTTGGTTAATGCTGTGGCATCTATCATCATCAATTAAATGAATCAAAGAGCTATCGTGAAGATGACATACTATTACTGTGCCTGTTTCTTCCTCAATAACCTGGTATTCACCTGGGAAGTGCAGTCATCAAGTCAGTTAGTGCCCCTATCTCCCAGTGCCTGCGAGCAAGTAAGAGCTAACTTCTGGTAGGAATTAGGAGCCCAGCTCCACAAGTTAGTTATGAAGATGTGTTTATTTTATTCTTTCATAGAAGAGCTTATTTTTTTAAGACTGGCCTTTTGGAAGAGGAATTAGCTACAGAGTCACAGCTGATCATTTAACTGTTTTCCTAGTTTTTGTTTTTGGTCCTGGGGACTGAATTCGTGGGCATTCTATATCCAATCTACACCCACAGCACTTTTTATTTGAGTGTGTGTGTGTGTGTGTGTGTGTGTGTGTGTGTGTGTGTGTGTGTGTGTGACAGAGGGGGGGGGGCAGAGAGACAGAGAGAGAGACTGGGGAAAATAGGGCTAGGGGTGTAGCTTGGAGGTAGAATGCCTCCAGTTCAATCCTTAGAAACTAAATAAATAAAAGATAAAAAGGTCTGGAAGTGTAGCTCCTAGGTAGAATACCAATCCTATTTTATTCTTATTTTGAAACAGGGTCTCACTAGGTTGATAAGATTCTCACTACTTGCTGAGGTTGCCCTCAAACCTGTTATCCTCCTGTAGCAGCCTCCTAAGAACTGGAATTACAGGGATGCACCTCCACACCCCGCTCACAATTCGCTTTGTTTTGGAACTGGGGATTGAACCCAGAGGCATTCTACCTCCAAGTTATACCCCCAGCCTGATTTTATTTCTTATTTGTAAACAGGGTCTCACTAAGCTGCAGAGAGCCTCGCTAAGTTACTGAGGGTGGCTTCAAACCTGCAATCCTCCCATCTCAGCCTCCCAAGTACTGGAATTAGAAGCATTCACCCCCACCGAGGGACCTTCCCTGATCATTTCCCACCCCAAACCGTGACCCCCCCCAGCACTGCATTTATGTGGGCGCCCTGCTCGCTTCCTTGTTAGCTCTCTTCATAACTCATAACTCTTGTAAGCATTCACCCGTTCATTGCAATTTGCCCGTCATTTCCAGGCTCCGCGAGGGAGCACCTTGTCGCTGCTGTGGCCATAGATAGTAGCATGCAATAGATGCTCAATAAATACTTGTTGTGTGACAGAGAGCTTTGTGTGCGGCCAAAGGTAGGCCTGAGGCCCAGGAGAGGAACCAGTTGTTCTTGTTCCACCAGAAAAACCCCATACAGCTTTGCAGTGCCCTCTCCAGGGGAGAACTCTTCTCAATTGTAAAGGGCCCTTGGCAGCCTGTGTGGGTTCTTTTTCCTGTTTAGGAGCTGTGTCCTACAGGGTTGGAGTCTGTTCTTTTTGTGTGTGTATGCTTCTGGGGATTGAACCCAGAGGCATTCTACCTCCGAGCTACACCCCCAGTCCAATTTTATTTTTTATTTGAAAGGAGGGTCACTCTAGGTTGATGAGAGTCTCACTACTTGCTGAGGCTGTCCTCGAACCTGCCCTCCTCCTGTCTTAGCCTCCTAAATACTGGGATTGCAGGTATGTGCCACCACACCTGGCTTGGAAACTGGGTTCTAACTGAACTTTTTTTTTTTTGGAGAGAGGAGGGTACTAGGGATTGAACCCAGGAGGATTCTACCTCTGAGCTATACTCCTAGCCCTATATTTTATTCTTTATTTTTATTTGTTTGCTTATTATGGTACTGGGGAGTGAACCCAGGGGCATTCTACCTCAAAGCTACATCCCCAGCCCCATTTTTTTTTTTTTTTTTGCGGTACTGGGGATTGAACTCAGGGGCATTCTACCTCTGAGCTACACCCCCAGTCCTATATTTTTTATTCTTTATTTTGAAACCGAGTCTCACTTAGTTGCAGAGTGCCTCACTAGGTAGCTGAGGCTGGCCGCGAACCCGGATCCTCCAGTCTCAGCCTCCCGAATGCTGGGATTACAAGCGTGCGCCACCACGCCCGGCTTATTCTTTATTTTGAAACAGAGTCTCACTAAGTTGCGGAGTGCCTCACTAGGTAGCTGAGGCTGGCCGCGAACCCAGATCCTCCTGTCTCAGCCTCCCAAATGCTGGGATTAGAATCATGCGCCACCATGCCTAGCCCCTTACCCCTATTTTATTTTTTATTTTTAAATAGGGTCTCACTACACTGCTGAGGCTGGCCTAAAACCTGCAATCCTCCTGTCTCAGACTCCCAAATGCTGGAATTACTGACATATGCCCCACAGCAGGCTAAGATGAACTTTTTGCTGAAGCTCTGACACCCAAATGATGTCAAATCCTTCTTAGCTACTCTTTCCTATAGAAAGGCCTCTGTTCTTAGTTGGGCGTGGTGGAGCACAATTGTAATCCCAGTACTTGGGAGGCTGAGACCAAGGATCCGGGTTCACCGCCAGCCTCAGCTATTTAGTGAGGCCCTCCACAACTTAGTGAGACCCTGTTTCAAAATAAAGAATAAATAAATAAATAAATAAATAAATAAATAAATAAATAAATAAATAAATAAATAAATAAATAAATAAATAAAAAATGAGGCTGGAGGTGTAGCTCAGAGGTAGAATGCCCCTGGGTTCAATTCCCAGTACCGAAAAAAAAATAAAAAAAGCCTCTGTTCTTTTTTTTTTTTTTTTTTTTTTTTTGCGGTACAGGGGATTGAACTCAGGGGCATTCTACCTCCAAGCTATGCCCCAGCCCTATTTTTTTATTCTTTATTTGGAAACAGGGTCTCACTAAGTTGCGGAGTGCCTCACTAGGTAGCTGAGGCTGGCTGCGAACCCGGATCCTCTGGTCTCAGCCTCCCAAATGCTGGGATTACAAGCGTGCGCCACTATGCCTCGATATTCTTTTTATTTTGAAACAGGGTCCAGGTTCGCTGCCAGCCTCAGCATCTTAGTGAGGCCCTCCACAACTTAGTGAGACCCTGTTTCAAAATAAAGAAAAGAAATAGAGCTGGGAGCCAGGCATGGTGGTGCACACTTGTAATCCCAGCATTTGGGAGGCTGAGACCGGAGGATCCAGGTTCGAGGCCAGCCTCAGCTACTTAGTGAGGCATTCCACAACTTAGCAAGACCCAGTTTCAAAATAAAGAATAAAAAATAGGGCTGGGGGTATAGCTTGAAGGTAGAATGCCCCTGAGTTCAATCCCTAGTACTGCAAAAAAATAAATAAATTTAAGAGCCTTAAGAAAACCAGAACAAATATATTTAAATTTAAAGTATGATTTCAGTTTACTCTTGTACTTGAGACCACTGCAGGTTTAATTGTTAAAGGCTAGTCCACATTACGAGTGTTTATTCTGACTGCTGACTAAAATCAGAGTGATGATTTTATCTCTGTCTTCAATATTGAGCAGTGCTTTAATCAAAAGACACCAAAGCACTTTGATCAAAATACCTTTAAACCTTCCTTCATGTTCCACGAAAGGATTCTATTCCAATTGCCAAAGTATGTGAATTCAGCCTCAATCATATAATTACGCTATAGAATCTTGCCAGAAAATGTAACCTTGAACTCTTGGCTACTCCATTCTTATTGAAGCCCAGCTATGAGACATGATATTGATGGGTGATTTCCAAAAAGATAGACTGTCTATACCTAGATATTATCAATTTCATCTGGGACCAAGCCAAACCATCAGAGGACCAAAAGTTTGAAGTATTTTTAACTGTTTAGGGTTTTTTTGGTAACATCTTTTTTTTTTTTTTTCTTTCTGAACACTTCACTCATTTAAACTGTATAATTCAACAGTATTTGGAAGATTCACAGAATTGTGCAACCACAACAAATTTTAGAAAATTTTTACCCCCTCATACCCTTTAGTTATCACCTCCCCCTAGTCTCCCTGCCAAGGCCCCCAGCAGCCAGGTCTAAGCAGCCATTAATTAGCTCCCTGTCTATAGGAGTGCTTGTTCTGAACATTTCATATAAATAGAATCTTTGCCGGGCATGGTGGCGCACACCTGTAATCCCAGTACTTGGGAGGCTGAGATGGGAGGATTGTAGGTGTGAGAACAGCCTCAGGAAGTTAGTGAGGCCCTCCTCAAATTAGAGACCCTGTTTCAAAGTAAAAAATAAAGCCGGGCATGGTGGCACACGTCTGTAATCTCAGTACTTGGGAGGCTGAAACAGGAGGAATTCAGGTGTGGGAACAGCTTCAGCAAATAGTGAGACTCATCGATCTAGTGAGACCCAGTTTCTAAATAAAAAGATTTGGGGGGAATGAACCTACCATATGATCCAGCAATACCACTTTTGGGTATCTTCCCAAAAGAATGGAAACCAAACTATCAGACAGACGCATGTGTATCTATGTTTATAGCTGCACAATTTACAATTGCCAAACTATGGAAACAGCCAAGATGTCCATCAACAGATGAATGGATTACAAAACTATGGGATATGTACACAATGGAATTTTACTTAGCCATAAAGAAGAACAAAATCATGTTATTTGCAGGGAAATGGATGGAATTGGAAAACATTATGTTAAGTGAAGTTAGTCAGTCACAAAAAGTAAAAAATTGTATGCTCTCCCTAATATGTGGAAGCTAGGGAGAAAATGGAACATAAGAGAGACTCCAGATGAAGAAGGAGAAACCATAGGTGAGCAAAGAATTTGACTTAACGGAAGGTGATGGGGGGAGGGGGACACCCTAATGCGCATGATGTACTTTCACGAACATATCAAAGTCAATCACTAAACTGCCCTTGAGAAGGAGGGAGGAGGAGGAAGTGGGGTGGGAATTGGGGAAGGGTTAAATGAGAAATGTGTGCATGTATGCCTTTACCAGCTTGTACCTAACAAAGATGTATGATTACAATGCAGCAATTAAAAATTAATTAATTAATTAATTAAAAAAATTTAAATTGGAAGCCGGGCATGGTGGCGCACACTTATAATCCCAGCATTCGGGAGGCTGAGACCGGAGGATCGGGTTCGCGGCCAGCCTCAGCTACCTAGTGAGGCACTCCACAACTTAGTGAGACCGGGTTTCAAAATAAAGAATAAAAGCCGGGTGTGGTGGCGCATGCTTGTAATCCCAGCATTCGGGAGGCTGAGACCGGAGGATCCGGGTTCGCGGCCAGCCTCAGCTACATAGTGAGGCACTCTGCGACTTAGTGAGACTCGGTTTCAAAATAAAGAATAAAAAATAGAGCTGGGGGTATAGCTTGGGGGTAGAATGCCCC
>PVLC010047405.1:0-10970 GCA_004027655.1 Graphiurus murinus
AGCAGCCAAGATGTCCAACCACAGATGAATGGATTACAAAACTATGGGATATGTACACAATGGAATTTTACTCAGCCATAAAGAAGAACAAAATCATGTTCTTTGCAGGGAAATGGATGCAACTGGAAAACATTATGTTAAGTGAGATTAGTCAGTCACAAAGAGTAAAGAAGCATATGTTCTCCCTAATATGCAGATGTTAAGGAGAAGATGGGGCATAGGAGGGTCTCCAGATGAAAAGGAGAGAGCCTTGATAAGCAAAGAAGTTGATTTAAGTGTAGTCGATGCATGGGGCAGAGGGACACCCTAATGCACATGATGTATTTACACAATCATATCAAGGTCACTCACTGAAGTGAACCTGAGGGGGAGGAAGGGGAAGGGAACAGGGTGGGAATTGGGGAAGGGGTCAAATGAGAATTGTGTGCAAATATGTTGTTAACAACTTGTACTTAACAAAGATGTATGCTATATTGCACGAATTACTACAATAAAAAATAAAAAAAGTAAGAAATTCATGAAAGAGAAATATTCAATTGATCAGTCAAGAAAAAATAAATTGACCAGTAAAGACAAATTAAAAAGCCAGGCATGGTGGTACACGCTTGTAATCCCAGCATTTGAGAGGCTGAGACCAGAGGATCCAGGTTCGCGGCCAGCCTCAGCTACCTAGTGAGGCACTCCGCAACTTAGTGAGACCCGGTTTCAAAATAAAGAATAAAAAATAGGGCTGGGGATGTAGCTCGGAGGTAGAATGCCCCTGGGTTCAATCCCCAGTACTGCAAAAAAAAAAAAAAAAAAAAATTAAAACCCCAAATAAATCTGTGCCAATAAATAACAGGGATTAAAAAATAAAGACATAACAGAGACATTTCAGAGATGGACTCAACAGAACTAGGGGAGTAGGCTTGGGAAGGTAAGATGAAGTGTTGAATACAAGATGATTTCTTGTTTGTGAACTTGGAGGAAAGCTGCACTCTCAGCTCTAATAAGATGAATATTAAGAATAGAAGCAGGAAGTAGGCACAGTAATTACATGCCTGTAATTCCAGAAATTGGGAGGCTGAGATAGAAGGATAGCAGTTTTGAGACCAGCTTTGGAAATTTAGCAAGACCCTTAGCATCTTAGTGAGGCCTTGTTTCAAAATAAAAAAAATAAAAATAAAAATAAAAAGAGCTGGGATGTAGCCCAAGTAAAATATCCCTGGGTTCAATTCCCAATACCTCCCTAAAAAACAAACAACAACAACAAAAACAAAATAAAAAACAAACTCATAAATTGCAAATAGCAAAAAACTATAAATTCACTTTAAATAATCATGAACACCTCCAGCTGTTTTAGAAGCTGAGAATATGAACCATTTGATAGGATACAATGAAAAGTACACTGTGACTTCTGTGATATTTCAGCAAAAGAGGAATTAACCCAGCTTACAAAAATAACTGGTTGAAAAGCTTCATGAATGTCAAGGTCATAAGAACCAGGGAACATATTAAATGTATCATGGCTATCAGGCAAGCAGGTGTGGATGCCCAGAAGGAAGTTAGAAACATAGATCTGGGATTAGGGGAATAGGTATGACAGACAGCTCCAGTCTGAAGCCATAGAAGTGGGAGATCATTCAGAGAAAGACTAGAAAGAAAAAAAAAAATAGAATCAAAAGGAGCCTCTACATTAAGGGAGTAACAGCGAAGGAGTCATTGAAAGAAACAGAAATAACAGCTTAGAGATCAGAAAAAAAACAGACTGGAGGGTCTGAATTTCTAGAATCAGGGATTAATCAAAGTGTCAAATCAGATAAAGATATAAAATAAAATAGGACTATAGATATTGGAAATTAGAAACAGGCTATGGTATTTAGAAAGTAGAACTCTAAAATGACTAATAATTTTTAAGCATTCTTAAATATAGAAATATATATTATGACTATAAAAATTAGGTTGTGCCCATTGTTATTACATGGAACAGTAGGAGAGATCTAACCAGCACATTCCTTTACTAAAATAGTAAAAATGGAGCCCAAAGCATCAAGAGTATAAAATGCCTACAAGGAAATGAAGTAGCTCTGAATCTAGAGCTTTGGATTTTATGTGAAATTTCAACAATCATCATGGCAATATCCCATAGTAATATTAGCTTCAGTGAGGAGAACTCTGCTTTAGTCCTGCCCTCTACTTCTTGGGATCTCAGTTTCTATACGTGTAAAATGATAATCTCTGAATTCTTCTCCAGCAATAAAAACTCTTTGGTTCCATGGCAGAAGTAAGACAATTTTAACTTGCTGCCCTAAAATTCACTTGACATTTCACAGGATAATTAAGAAGCCTAAAATATGTATTTTAGCTACTATTTAAAATGAGTATATTTTCAATTTGCCATTCAAAAAAGGCTCTTTTAGACTTGTCTAGAGATTTATTGCTCTTGAAGTGAAATTTCTAAAGAGAACTGGCAAGAGATTTGTTTCTGCCAGTTAGTTAAATGCTGGGAACTTTCATTTTTAACACTTCTCTTTTATTTGTTATATGATAAACTACCTTAATGCCTAATGTCCAAAGGAAAGGTGTCTACCTGTCATGGACACCTTCATCCAATTTTTCAATTTCAATATTTTTGTTGGCAAAAGAAACCATGCCAGAAGTAGCTAAAATGAATATGCAAAGTACCTAATATGTCAAGGGGATCTCTAGTTTCAATTGGCTAAGCCAACAACTGAGTAGGGAAAATTGGGATGAGGAAAATAGAGGGAGACAGAAAATGAAAATTTTCTGAATTTTAAAGTAAAATAAGAGTACAAAGTGAAATATCAGAAAAAGAAAATACTGGTTATGAATTAGTCACAATAAAAGTGAAGTAATAAACAACTTTGAAATCATTACTAAAATAAATTTAAAATAAAATGCAAAAGCATCAAATTTTCTTACCACTTCTTAAAAAAAAAAAAAGTCCCAGAGGCTCTGAACTAAATTATTGGCAAAAACATAAGTGTCTTATGGGCATTTTGCCCAAAATATTTCTTCAAAACAGGATGTCCACTATTCATCACAGAACCATTAATTCTATTCCCAATACAGAAATTACATAGGACTTTCACAACAAACCCAAAACAAAAGGTCTAAATAATATTATAAGACAATGCACACAACAGAGAGTAGTACAAACAAAATGTTTTAAAACAACACTTTACAGTTTTGTAAAAGTCCATTTAGTATTTCGAATGAAATTTTATACCTATATTCTAAAGCACTGAAGAATTAGAAAGGATAAAGGCTTTTCAGGGAGATTAATAGGATTAGAATCATGAGGGATCTTACAAATTAAAGAGGCTAAAGAGAGTGCCCTGGTGCCTTTTGCCTTCCCCCTCTACCATGTGAGATGTAGCCATCTTGAAGCAGAGAGCAAGCCTTCACCAGATACAGAATCTGTAGGCCCCTTGATCTTGGATTTCCTGTTCTTTGTAAATTACCCAGCCTAAGGTATTTTGTTACAGCAGCATGAATGGACTAAGATAGCTCATAACCCCTAGCACTGTGTGTTGAAGAAGGAAAACTCACAGTTCTAATGCCAGCAAGCATTAGAAAGCTAGCTGGCTCACCTGGAAGGCAAGGACAATGTCCACATGCTCCTTAAAAAAGAGCAGCAACCACTGGGCCCTCCTGTGGTCTGCCATGCCAATCCCAGAGCCTTTTGAAGATGACAGGAAAAGGTCTCAGAGCTTGATTTTGCTCTGTGCCACTTTCTTTGCAGTGTGTCCTGCCTGCTTTCAGGGGGCTTTAAAGCTTTTGGGGGAAATCTCCCTGACACGATTTCCTGTGGGAAACCACAGATGGGACACTAATATTTAGGCTCTTATTGTCCTAGATGGACTTTACCATGTTGATGAGGTTGGTCCTCTTAAGAATAAAAAGTATTTTCCCCAAGCCCTGAATTAATTTTTGCAAGGAGCTACCATGAAAATGCCATTTGCTTACTTCAAGGATCCTGACCCATCTCTTATCTTCTTACCGACCTTAACTGGGTTATAGAGAAAGATGATTAGGGAATGGGTGACATCTCCCTGCTCCCACAGAGGATTCATATTTTGAGGAATGTTTGGGAGGGAAGGAATTTCAACTTTTTTGCTCTGCTGGGTACTGGCACATAAGTTTCCACCCTATTGGGTTCCATGGGGTGATGATGGCTGAGGCAGAGTTTGCAATGGGGAAGGAATGAGGGTTGTGCCCTCTGTTGAGTTGTGCCTTTTGGAACACACAGATATAAAGATATTCCTCCATGGCATTGCAAACTGAGGAAACACATAAGTGACTGCTGAGTGAACCATTTGGTCACTCACACAGATGGGCTTTTCTGTTGAAACTGACTGGAATCAAGCTGCTGAGGGTGCCTGCACTGCTCACGTTGCAACAAATGCTTACCTCAACTACCATTGTACCAGACATGGCAACACATCAACCATCTTATTGGACTCAAAATAGAAGTTCTTGTGCACGTGTATGTGTGTGTGTGTGTGTGTGTGTGTGTGTGTGTGTGTGTGTGTTGGTAATGAGGATTGAACTGAGTGGTGTTCTACCACTAATCTATACCACTAGCCCTTTTTATTTTTTATTTTGAAACGGGGTCTTGCTAATTTACCTTGTGCTGGCCTTGAATCTGCAATCTTCCTGTCTCAGCCTCCCAAGTACTAGGATTACAGGTGTGTGGCACTATATCTGGCTGACCCTGTGCTTTTGATACATAGGTTACTTCTATTGTATGCCAGACATTTTACTCCTGCTAAAATTGACTCACTTGTCTTGCAGTAAGGGCAGACACAAAGTGTGGGGCATTTCCTGTACCTGTTCCTGACACATTAATTCCATCTGCCCTTTGACTTCTTCTAAGGGTTGTAAATGGTGTCTCACTATGACAACCACTTTTTCTTGTTCTGTGTTGCTAGTCCAGTCTGATAAACTTACTCTGGCCAAACTATTGTGTCCTAGGAAACTAATCTGTGTTATATTTTTAGCTTTCTGAACCACTAGCTGACAATGCTGTATTTTCTATTGCAAACTGACTCCACAATGAGCTGGTAGTCAGGTATCCCATAGGCCTTTTGTCTTTCCTATAACTCACAGGAATCTGGTACCATTGAACACTAGAAAGTCTTCTGAAAAATTGATTTGAAAGAGCCATATGGCTCTACCTCCCATGAATGCAGCTGTCCCTTCAAAGGGATCATCTCCTCTCAGCCATGTACTGGGTAAGAATCAGAATGAAAGTATTGGGAGGTTCTATTATACTAATTTGAAAATTCAGGATTCTATCTATTACTGGGCATTATACCTTTTCTCTTCCCTGATGTCAACCTCTAAGAGCCTGGCTGATATACCTTCTGGAAGGTTCCTTAGCCAAAAATAGGCAGGATATTCAAATCTAAATCTGTTTTACCCATCTAGATCTACTTATTACAATGATATGGTTTTAGATAAAAAAGATTATGGCTAACTGGATGAACATACTGCTTGCCAAATCTCTACAATGGTCTGTGTGGGTCAACGTGGGGTGGTATAATGGGTCTCTAAATTTTATCACAGTTCCCCCATCTCTCTTGTCCTTGGCCTATCTAGATGAAACATCTGGATTGGGAATGACTGAATGAAAGATGAATTTCCAGTTCCTGGAATGGGACAAACTTGAATTATGTATCAGAGGATGGAAGGCAACCATTCTGGGACCTGAGGATACATGAGACCTTAAGAGCTACATGGAAGAAAGGAACTTTAATGAGTGTTGTCTTTCAAAACCACCACTGGAGCTTTCCTCCAAAGGGAAAATACTGTGATGTGGTTCTCCCAAACCACTATAAACTCCTTAAATTTAAACCAAAGCACCTTTGGTTGCTGGGCCTGTCATACTTCAACAGAAGATTATTTGATTGCTATTCTCTTTAACCTTACTGAGAAGTCTATGGAAAGAGCAAAGGATGACTTTAGCTCCTGTATCCCTCTCCCTCCCCGAGACACACCCACTTGTGGATACTCCCCGATATCTACCCTACATCTTTTCCCAGGAATGTCTTATTCACTCTTGGTATGGACAACCCAGTTAGTGGTTGGCTGGGGAGACTTCCCTTGAATTTGCCCTGCAAAATCCAAAAAATAGATTTAATTGTTAGAACTAAACTTGGAAATCTAAGGCATATCAGCTGGCCAGGAGGCCACATTAGGGATACATAATTTGTTCCCTTGACTGATGTAGGTCCATTTGAGGGGGGTTAGCAATTATAAATAGGTCTGAACTTCTGGACAAAATCATGGTGACTTTTATCTTTCATGGGTCTTTGCTGTTTAAAGAAATGCCACAAACAACTCATATAGACTTCAGGCGACTGTGGGAATTTCTCCAAAATGAAGCTTCCTTTAGATATTCAGGAAAGCTTTCTAGAGAGACACAGCCTGAGGGTCTATGATCTCTATAATGGAAACCATCCAATTAGAAAAGTTGGTATGAAGACTGTGCCTATCTTTAGTTAAAATAATCAATGATAGCGGAACATGGTGGTGCACACTTGTAATCTCACTACTTGAAAAACTGAAATAGGAGGATTGCAGGTTCAAGACCAGCCTCAGCAACTCAACAAGACCTGGTTTCAAAATAAAAAAATATTAATAAAATAGGGCTGGGGGTGTAGCTCAGAGGTAGAATACACCTAGGTTCAATCCCCAGTACATTTATATATATATATATATATATATATATATATATATATATATATATATATATATATATAGTCAGTCATACCATCTTGGAAGCATTCAGGTCCACTTTAACTCACTAGCCATGGGTTGATTGTAACAATGCCCTAGACTTATTTCTTGTGGGCTGAGGTGGAATCTGTGTAATTTCTCATATAGTCTGTAATGCCCAGACTTATGCTTTGGGTCTAACAAGGTCAATACAAAAATTTACAGAGAAGGACTAGAGCTAGGCTCCTAAGGGATATACTTAATGGTCTGAGGGATTCATTTAGCTGAATAGGATCAACATTTTGGGGGACACAGTTGAGGCCATAGCTGCAGGTTGGCCTCAACCTGGTGCTTGAAGTTCTGTTTATAGTTATCCTAATTTAATGCTGTATGAAACAAAATTAACTGAGCTGGCTGCAGCTAAATTGAAGAATTTTAAAAATATAAGCGATAGCATATGCATAGGGCTACATCTTACTCACATTAAAGGAATATGCTAAGGCTATACTTCCACTTCAGAAGATTTTACATGTGTACAAATACATTTCCAAAGGGTAAATTGAAAAGTCGAATTAAAACATACACAACAGCACATTTTTTCTCTGTTCTAAATACTGTTCTAGCTCTTTATTTGTTAAAGTTATCCAAGGTCTGGTGAACCTGCTATCTTAGTATTCATATAATCTGAATTTTCTTAAAACATTTGTATGCTTGAAAATGAATGCTTGCATGGCCTAGGTAATTCTGTACTCTTATCATATATCAAAAATTCTTTTTATACAATGAAGATTTATTGTTTAAATATAATATCTGGATATTTTCTTTTATTTATCAAAGTGCTATAAGTTCTCAGTATAATCAATCTACTTCATAGTTTGTTCTCAGATCGTTTTGTTATACTTCAATTGAAATACTCAATTTCCAACACAGAATACATTTAATTTCCTTATCAATGATGAGCATCTTTTCCTATTCAGTCTTTAGTTGAGAAAATGTATGAACATATTATTTCACTTTAAGATTTACAAGGGTACTGAAAGAATTCCCATTAAAATTAGGAACAAGACAGGGATGTCCATTATCACCACTCCTACTTAATATAGTACTTGAAATTCTAGCTAAAACAATAAAGCAAGAGAAGGTAGAATTAAAATAATACTAGGAATACAGAAAAACGCTACACAAAATACTACACAAAAAAACTGAAGAGCACCAGAAATCTAAATATGTGAGTAGACATGTGAGGTTTTTTGTCTCATTTAAATCCCTTTAAAGTTATATTGACTGCTTAAATCAGGTAATAACAATATATAATAAGGCTGATGGCACATGCTACTCATAAGTAAAATGACAAAAACAGCATAAAAGTTTGGAAAGAAAAATACAAGATTCTTATACTGAATGTGAAGAGGTATAGCGATAAGATAAAAAGTTACAGTATAAAGAAATCTTCAGGCCCAGATGGTTTCAATGAAAAATCTTGCCAAACATGTACAGAAAAATTAATACCAGTCCTATACAGTTTCTGCCAGAAAATAAGAGAAAATATTGTTCAATTCATTTGAAGTCAATCCTAAAACAAAAACTAGACACAGTACAGGAGTATAGGTAGAAAATATTTTTAACAAAATGTCAATGAATGTAATTCAGTAACATAAAAATAAAGTATAACCAAAGGGTTTCATTCAGGAATGTAAAACTAGTTCAGTATTCCACAACTGACCAGCATAGTAACAGGTTAATGAAAAAAAATCACATGATTATATCAGTTGTCACATTCAACAATCATTCATAATTAATAACTCTCAGAAACTTTAGGACCAGAAACTTCAATTTAATAAAGGACATCTCCAGGAAAACTATAACTAATATCATATTTATTGGTGAAAGATTGAATGCTCCTCTTGAGACTAGAACTCAGGCAAAGATGTTTGCTCTCACCCTTTTTTTTTTTTTTTTTGCAGTACTGGGGATTGAACCCAGGGGCATTCTACCTTCTAGCTATTTTTTACTCTTTATTTTGAAACAGGGTCTCAATAAGTTGCAGAGGACCTCACTAAGTAGCTGAGGCTGGCCTTGAACCAGGATCCTCCTGTCTCAGCCTCCCAAGTACTGGGATTATAAGTGTGTACACACCCGGCTCCGCGCGCTCACCATTCTTAATCACACAGTACTAGAAGCTTGAGTCAGTTCAATGAGCAAAGAAAAAGAAAAGGCATACATCTGGGAAGGAAGAAATAAAAGTTTTCCAATTGGCAGAGGACTTGATAGTCTTTCTAGAAAATCCTAAAGAATCTACCTAAAATCTCTTAAAGTTAATATCTGAGATCAAGATCAACATACAATAGGATTTCACTATGCTAGTTATGAACACATGAAAACTGAATATAAAAGCATTTATAAGCACTCAAATATAAATTTGAGTCTAACAAAACAAAGAATTTATATGTAGAAAGCTATAAACATTGATGGAAGAACTCATAGATCTAAACAAGTAAAATAACATAGCAATTAATTGATAATAAGGTAGATGTCTCAAAATAGTAAAACTGTCAATTTTATCTAAATTGATAGACAATTTTAATAAATTATTATCAAAATCCCAGCAAAATCTTTTTTTTTGGGGGGGTGAGGGTAGCTGCAGATAAGCTTATTGTAAAATTTATATGGTAGAAACAAAAATAGTTTAAAAAATTTTGAAAACAAAGAATTGGGAAGACTTTACCTGATTTCAAGATTTACATCACTATATATAACAAAAATAATGCTAAGTACATATATAAAATTCTCAATTTCAAACTCAAAGACATGTACAGAGAGGGGGAAAGAGGAGAGGACACCTGGAAGGAAGTGTTACAAGAGTTGTGTGCATGTATACTTCTATCACTCTAGCCTAGTATGATAGATAATTATAATGTACCCAATACAACTATAAAAAAAAAGACTATGTGGTACTGACAGAAGAATGGACACACAGATAATTGAACAGGACGTAGAACCCAGAGCAAGCACACATAAATAAGAATCAGCTGATTTTTGATAAAGGTATAAAAATAATCCAATGCAGTAAGGATAGTTTCTTACCAAATATTGCTGGGGCAGTATCCGTAACAGACAAAAATCAAGTAATACCATTGTCATTAAGAAAATAAAAATTAAGTCACAATTCAGTACCACTATATATCTACTAGAATGAATAGAATTAAAGACTAGTCACATTGAGTGTCGGTAAAGAATGGGAGCAACTTAACTATCATGTACAGCTAAGTGGAACATAAAATGGTAAAACTACTGTGGATAATAGTTGGGCAGTTTCTGATAAAGTTATACCTATACCTACACTATAACCGTGCCATCCATGACCATAGAAAAATGATAGCATAGGTGAATGCAGAGACTTTTATATGATTATAACAGTCTTACTTATGATAGGCTCATACTGGAATCAAACTAAATATCTATCAATGGTAAACAGATAAATGGATTATGATATATCAGTATAATAGAATAATAGCTATAAAGTAAATGTACTGATATTGAGCGCATTTTCAATGAAGTAGTATAATTTCACTTACCAGTAATTATCTGAAAAGCATTCTTAGTATCAAATCATGACCATCCTTATAACTAATATTTATTGAGTACTTATTACATATTGCTTATTTTGCTATTTATTTTATTTAAATCTCAGCAATAATCTGATAGGATAGGTATTTATTTTATTTTACAAATGAAACTGAGACTTGGAACAAAACAGCAAATTGGTCTAACAGGAGAATTACACTGACAATCAGAAGCCCTGGAATCTTTTTTTTCTTGGTACTGGCCTAGGGATATTCTACCTCTGAGCTACACTCCCAGTTTTTATTTTTTATTTCAAAACAGAGTCTTGCTAAATTGCTGAGGCTGACCTCAAACTTGCAATCCTCCTATCTCAGTCTCCTCAGTACTGGGATTATAGGGATGGACCACCAAACCTGGCTCAGAAGCCCTGTATTCTCATCTTGAGGCTACAGAAGTCCTCAATATTTTCTTATGGTTTGGATGAGTGTCCCCTAAAGGTCCATATATAAATGCTTGGTTCCCAAGATGGTGATACTGGGAGGTGCTATAGATCTTTAAGAGGTGAGGCCTAATTAAAAGTCCTTAGGTCATTGGGAACATATCCTTGGAAGCAATTGTGGGACCTTATCTTTCTCTATGCTGTTGTGCTAATTATGTGAATGCTTCTGCCATGATGTGTCACC
>PVLC010047406.1:0-10830 GCA_004027655.1 Graphiurus murinus
ACATTAATATAAGTCATATTATGCAAAAAGAAGAAAGGTTCTCAACATCTGTTGGAAACATTAGTGCAAAAATGAGGAAGTTGGTCAACCCTATAATATTTCCTTTCTACTGCCTAAGATATCACGCATGTGGCCGTTTGTCTGTGAACTCTGACAAGCTCTCTTTTTGACTGAGATTTTCAGGGGCTGAGATTTCTAGGGGCTGATCACACTTGTTAAAACAAGAAGGAAAATTCCTCTTAGATGAAAGAGTATATTACCTTTAGGCCTGGTGGGATTATGTACCAAATCCTTAGAAGTGAACCGTTGGAAAGAGCTATGACTTTCAGAGCAAACTGACGATAATGTCTGTAGTCCAGTGACACATCTGTGCTCAAATAAATTTCATCCTGACAGTCTTGAGACATATTTTTTCTATCTTTGAAATAGCTAGTCAGTTTTCATGCTTCCGTGCAGAAAAGTTTGAAACAAGAAAAAATGAATCTCTTTCTCTCTCTATAGATTCCTACACAGCCCTTATTGAACCACTACAAGATCCTGGTCATTGTTGCCTCTAGGAATCAAATGGAAATTGAGTGAGAGACTGTCCTCTTTTACATTCAGTAGAACAAAACGAATTTCTGAGCAATTGGAATGCAAGATGATGATTCCTGTAATTGACATAGATAAAGCAAGAGAAAACCATCCACACTTCCAATGGGAAGCCAGAGGAAGTGACAGGAGCTACGACTTCCAAGATGCAAAGATGAGCTTTGAAAAGTAAGCATGGAGCACAGTGTGGGCAGAGGAATCATCCCTGCAAAAGCCCAAAGGCCTGGAGTCAGCCAGGCACGGTGGCACACACCTGTTGTCCCAGTACTTGGGAGGAAGAGACAGGAAGATTGCAGGTTCAAGACAAGGCTCAGCAATTTAGTGAGACTCTCAGGTACACAAAACAAACAAACAAACAAACAAACAAACAAACAAACAAATAAACAACCCCAGAGGCCTGGAGTCAGCATAGCACTGTTTCAGGAAAAGGCTAATAACTTAGTGTGACCATGTGAGATAGGTGGTGGGGGATGAAATGGACATTATATGACCACTAAGGATTGCTCTGTGTGTGTGTGTGTGTGTGTGTGTGTGTGTGTGTGTGTGTGTGTGTGTACGTGCTGGGATTAAGTCCAGGGGCATTCTACCTCTGAGCTATACCCCCAGCCCATTTTATTTTTTATTTTGAAACAGAGTCTCACCAAGTTGCTGAGAGCCTCACTAAGTTTCTGAGGCTGGCTTTGAACTTATGATTCTCCTGTCTCCAGTCTCCCAAGTCCTGGGATTACAGGTGTGTACCACCATACCTGGCTGGACTGCTAAATTTTACCCTGGAGGAAAATATTTGTATTGCCTTTGAGTAGCTGCTATAAGACTAATGATTTAATATTAAAGAGAAGAGGAAGGTTAATTGTGATATTTTGATGGATATTTTTACAAAGTATCCAATATTAGTCTGAGATTTGATACTTAAAATTCCTTTTTAGGACAAGAAGCATCATTGATTGCCATTTGGAGACACCGGGCTTGCAGAGGTTAAATTTCTCCTCTTTGCATAATGTGGTTTAGATTCAAGGGTGTGATGGCATTCCCCAGGGACAGATATGCAGTGATATTTCCTCTCTCCTTCCCTCTTCTCCCTTCCCCTTTCCTCCCAGGGAGTCCATCTCCAGAGCACACTTATTGCAAAGATTCTGATGTTTTGCTTCTCCAAAGTACCACTACCAAGTATAGGAGATTGCAATATTTAACTATGAATCACTGATAATTGCCAATAGATCTAGATCTGTCAAAATTCAAAGACTCAATGAATAACAGAGTTAAATATCACAGGTTAAGACAGAAATCAGTCTTCTTACTGTCCTTCAGATGTAACACCTGACATAGGCCAATCCTTATCTTTCCCCTGGATATTAAAAACTGAAGCTGGGAAAGAAAGAGCCATCTTTGCTCTTTGCCAGAAGGTGCTAAAGAGGTGAATGCAGAACTGTCAGTGTCCCTGTCCCCACCAGGAAGAAAAGCCGGAGAACAGGGACTGCCTGCAGACAGGTGCAAGCTGAGATGTGGAGAGAGAAGGGTCTGGCTGTATTTCAGGCCTTGAGTCCTCCCAAAACAGCTTAGAGCACCCTCCATCTTTCTAATATCTAAGTATGTGGGGCCACCAAACTCTGGTTTGGATTAAGCTACTTAAAGAGTTGGGTACTTGTGGCACCAACTCTGAGTACTTGCTAGCATCTGTTCCTTCTTCTTAGGTCATTCTTCAAATGTAGATTTTCATTGCATAAATTGATGTGATAACAATTATTATGCTGAAACAAAACTATACCTAGTGACTCCCCTCCAAATTACCTTCTTTCTTTGGATTAATATGAATAAATTTTTATACTCGTTGGCCTTTGACCACCCAATTCAATAATTTTTTTTTCTCAATTGATAACAAGTGAGAATATGAAAGAAAACAGAATGATACAGAAATCGAATAAGAGAAGTGCTCAATACAAAATGGTGATAAGAATCTGCTTTAAATAAGGAGTCGCTTTTGAGATCGTCTCTGGCACATTTAAATTGGTAGATAATTTAATTGGGGTTCAGGGTGTTGAGAAATGTTAGTGCACCCCTGGTTAGGATGTGATGTTAAAAATAGGAGAGTGTAGCCGGGCATGATGGCTCACGCCTGTAATCCCAGTACTTGGGAGGCTTAGACAGCAGGATCATAGGTTAAAGGCCAGCCTCAACAACTTAGCAGGACTCTTATCAACCTAGTGAGACCCTGATTCAAAAACAAAATATATAAAAGGGCTGGGGTATAGTTCAGAGGTAGGATGCCTCTGGGTTCAATCCCCAGGACCACACATTAAAAAAAAAATAGAATGCTATGCATGAGCACTAGCTAATCAGAATAGATACTGGTCTGTCACATCTGACATATGACCATATTGGTGTGGCAGGTACCTTCTTGACACACACTGGCCCTTGTTTTGGCTTCTAACCCTTCCCTGAAACACTTACATCTCTGGCCATCTCTATCTTCTTTATTGCCCTGAGAATACTCGCCCCAGGCCCCACACACAGGCTTCAGTGACTTAAGCAGAAATTTTAGGTTTTCACTGAAAAGTAGAATTGGGCCCATGGGTTTAGCAAACACATATTTTTTCTATTAAGGTGATGGTGGCTTATTTCAAAATTTAAACAAGGGTTCTGTTTTGTATGGCTATCATTTAACTCTTCTATGGCATTTTAATAACTGTTATTTATGGAATTCTTTTCATACTACAGTTTCTTCTGTGTCCCTTGAGAAAGCTTCAGATTCTCCGGGTCTCCAGGAAACCCATCTGACCTCCGTGACACCTTTGCCCACAGGGAGTTCACAGTGGCTTGGACTTACTTCCTGCTTTGTGATTAAATGTGCTGCTCTTGCTGGTTTTCAGTTCTGCACGGGGCTTGCTTACTGGCAGGAAGATAAGTGTGGACCATCAAAGGCCGGGGTGACTCTCATGTCTCAACTTTGACCCTGGAGTGAGCAGCCCCCACGGCGAGGGCTCCTTTAGTGACTCCCGTAGTGATTGGAGGTTTCTCTGTGTGGTTCTTTAGCTGTTACTTCAACATGTGACTCAGGGGCTGATGCTCTTTCTCCCTAAATTCTATTTCAACCTTGACTGTCAATCATTACAGAGAATTTGAACATATGCATAATTATGATAAAAGCTTGAAACAGAGCCAAGGCTTTGAGAAAAGATTATTTAAGTGGAGGAGTAGTATTCGGGCATTGGAAGAAAGGTATCTAAGAGGAATTAGGCAATGTGAGGGGGGGAAATGCTGAATACAAGAAATTGAAATAGTCTCTGCAAGAACAGAATAAAGTAATAAACTATATGGATCAATAAGGTTGACAGAGAGCAAATAGGTACAAAGAGTAAAGGCTGAGTCATTTAGTTTATAGGAAAATGATTCTGGAACTTCTTCGCTTTTTTTTTTTTTTGGTACTGGTTATTCAATCCAGGGACATTTTATCTCTGAGCTACACCCCAGTCTATGTTTTATTTTTTGAAATAGGGTCTCCCTAAGGTGCTGAGAATCCTGCTACTTTGCTGAGGCTGTCCTTGAATGTTTGATCCTCCTGCCTCAGCCTCCAAAGTTCCAAAGTACTGGGATTACAGGTGTGAGCCATGACTGGTCTTCACTTCCTTTTAAATTAAATATCACTAGGATGGAGACTGGAGTCATTTAGGCTATTGGGCAGAGAGATTAAGTCATCTGAGGCTTCAGTGGAAACCCAGCAGTTAACACAGATTCTACTCATATTGAGGTAGGAAGAACATGAAAATTTTCCAATTCCAGGGAGGTCCAGCAGAGAGCCAACATTTTTGTACTAATCAGGTAATAAGAACTAACTGAAATCTAGATAGCATGCTACCAACTTGCATAAAAAAGAAATTTAGACTGTCCTATAAGTCTCACATCACAGGGAAGACACCATTATAAAGACAGCAAAATAAATGCTTTCATTCACCTAAATTTGTGGGTGGTGAATCAGAAATATACGGGGAATCACGTCAGCAGTGGTGGGATTATATCTCTTACTCAAAATTTGCAATTTTCTCTACATATGTATGTATTTTCAGGTCATTCCAGAGATAAAATTTATTTGCATTACTTCTTCCTTCCAAAGAGGCTTTCACATTTGTACAAATAGGAAAGTATGAATTATGGATAGAAACATCTACTTCTTTCCTATGAGGCTGGACGTAAGGGACATCATGAAAAAATTGTGGTTACTATTATTGAGAAACTAAGACCTGATATAGGGAATAAAGAGGAGAAGTTGAGAGGTGTAAAATCAAAGCATTTTATGAAGCAGATAGTTTTAATTTCATGCCTTTTCATACTGTTAGGCTACTATGTTAAACTGAGCCTAGACCAAGAGTCAACAAACTAAGGCTCATGAGCCAAAATCAGCCTACCATCTGCTTTTGTCAATAAAGTTTTATTGGGGGAAGCCAGGCACATCTGCCTACATATGGTCTATGGTGCTTTCCCACTATAATGGCAGAGTTGAGTAATTGCTATAGAGAACATATGGCCTGCAAGCTCAAGCTATTTACAGAAACACTGAGCAACAACTGGGACTGTTGGAAGCTACAATACTTATAGGTGTTCCTAAAGACTTACAGGAACATGGCAG
Organism: Graphiurus murinus; assembly: GCA_004027655.1. NCBI lineage: Eukaryota > Metazoa > Chordata > Mammalia > Rodentia > Gliridae > Graphiurus > Graphiurus murinus. Next base: position 5,213 of record PVLC010047406.1, read on the forward strand.
ATTGGAATGGATTAGTCTCCCCTCACTATTTAGGAAATATTGAAGTTAAGATGAACTTCAAAGTTAAGTTTAAATGCAAAAAAGAAAAGAAAAAGTCTATGTTTCTGAATGTTGCATATGAAAGGGGCACCGGCTATGCATGTTGAGGGTTGCTGCCTTCAAAGTCTGTATGATTTGTTGGCTGAGTGTACACTGGGCTGAGATCTGCTTTCCAATTAGTTGGCAGCCCTTTCCCTTCATCCCTGACACATGAAAGTTTAGCCACCTGGTTCCAGCTGCAGCGAGGGCCCCCCAAAGCGAGGGGCTCAAGCTGATTAGCCCGATTTGTTATAGTTGAGGATTCAGTTGCGAGAAGTCGCACAAGAAAGGGACATTATAAAAAGTAGGGGCTTATTGAATATGGTATTATGTGACAACAAACCCATCATGTGATGTGCACAGAAGGCAGAAAATGTGTAACTCGAGAGAGAGTCACCAGTTGGTGTTAGGAGCCAGGAATTCCAAAGGATGATGGGATTTGAGGTAGGTTCTGAGGGGTGGGTAAAATGCTGATGAATGAAGAAGAGTCGAATACACATTCTTGTGAAGCCAGTGGAGATGGACTCTCCTTGGAGCAGAGCTGGGCAACAGCTGGCCAGCTTCCTGCTGAAACTAGCTTTTGTATACAGGGATTGAAGACACGATATAGGCTTTATATCCCAGGATTAAAGAGCTTCAGACCTTGAAGATATGGAGTCTGTGAGCACAATTCTCACTATTGTTCATTCAAGAATTTCTTTGTCTTACCATATTTCTCTCCAGTGCTCTTACAATGGAAATCCACAGGAAATATCTTGGAATTTGCACATTGACAAAGAAAGAAATACTTATTCATAAATCCTTTAAAATGGAATTCATATGGCATGAATTAAAAAAAAAGAGTAATAAGTTTACTTTCAAGGTTGAGATATTGAAGTGTAAGTCCCAGAGTGACAATTAGTGCCAGATTAGCTTCTAAGCGCAAGACTAGGAACTTTGAGTAAAAATGGTTGATGTGAAATCAACATATGTACAAATAAGATTTTATTTTTATTTTTCTATGGTACTGGGGATTGAACCAAGGGGCATTATACCTCTCATCTACACCCCCAGCACTATATTATTTTATTATTATTTTTAAATTTCTGAAATAGGGTCTTACTAAGTTGCTGAGGGCCTCACTAAGCTGCTGAGGCTGGCTGCAAACCTGTGATCCTCCTGTCTCAACCTCCCAAGTACTGAGATTATAGGCATGTGCCACCATGCTCAGCAAGACTTTATTATTTAAAAATATATTTATTTATGTTTTGAAATGTTTCCTAACATAGAATAATTTGTGTTTGTGTGTGCTTCCAACATGGATTTTTTATACATTTCTTGAGTACAACAGGGTTACATAGACATTTATGATATATCAATCATTATCAGAACACAAATAGCGTCACTTCTTCGTTTTACACGTATAGCCCACATTCTTAACATAGCCTGGCAAAGCAAACTTTCTAGAGTCATAAAACCATATTCCTTTAGGGTCATATATTTACTTTCTAAGAAGTAGGAGGGTCTTTCATCTACGCATCCTAGGAGCAATCTCCAGACTTTGAGAAGCCAATGTAGCCATAGCAGAAGAGTCAGTATAATTACTCATATATGCAGATAGTAACTGCCAGGGGGGAAAGGGCCCAGCTGGGCTCCCACAACTCCCCCATTTTTATTTTAAAATGCACGAAGGACTGTGCCTGTCTTAGATCGTTTCCTACCAGGTGCTTAATCTTACTCATCATGGGGTCTCGATGAGTCATTCAACGAGCCAAAAAAAAAAAAATATATATATATATGTTTAATATAATATATGTTTATATTAATATAAGATAATTTATATTATATATTTATATAATATATTTGCATATTTTTATATTTAAATATATTTATATATTTATATATAATATAAATATATATTTAAATATGTATTTATATTTAAATATGTATTTATATTTAAATATATATTTATATATAATTTAAATATATATATTTAAAGTTGTTCTTTCTGGTGGGGGAATGGTCCCTGCCTTGAGTCCCAAAAGACTGAGGCACCGTGGTTTTATACGTATTGTCCCAGTGTAGTTAATTGAACATCCCCTCTCAAAACAGTTCTAGTTTGGTTGATGCTGCTTTCACAAGGAGAGAGACTCTGTCTTCCTCTTCTTATAAGACCACCAATCCTATCCAATCAGAGACCCTCCTTTATTATCTCATTTAAACTTAATTACTTCCAAAGGCCTATCTCCAAATACAGTCACATTGGAGGTTGGGATTTCAACCTGTGAATTTAGGAGAACATAAGCCCATAGCAAAGAAGCAGTGAGCTCAGTTCCATACCCGCAAGGAACAGACTTCTTCTAACAATTTGAACTCAGTCTAGCCAAAGGCCAGTGTTTAGCCTCAGGGACCTTGCTAGCAAATCCAGTCCTGTTCCTAGAGTCTTGATCTACAGAAGTTCAGAGGAATAGCTGAGCTCCTGAATTTGTGGTAGATGTTTACAAAGCAAAATCAAAAACAAGAAAACGATTGCACCCAGAGGCTAGCTCACAATCCTCTCCCATCTACCCACAGAATCATATATTCTTTCCTTTTTCAAAACTCTCACTTACTTTGCAATGGTATGTTAAGTTGTATAGTGGGTTGAACAGTGTCATCTGAAATGTCACAGCTGCTGGCGTGTTGGGATTTTAGGATATGATCTTATATGAGAAGAGGGATTTTGTAGGCCTACTCATTAAGGATCCTAAGCTGAAATCTTCTGGGATTCTGAGTAAGCCCTAAGTCTAATAGTTGCTGTTCTTACAAGAAGAGAAGATATACACACAGAGGAAGATGTGAAGTATCCACGAGTCCAGGACTGAAAGGGATAAGGAAGGGGGTCTTCCTTCAAGAGCTCAGTGGGAACATGGCCATGGTAGAGTTTTCAGTTCAGACTTCTTCCCTCCAGAACTGGACACAATATATCTCAGTTTTAAGCTACCTATCTCTGGTACTTCATTATGGCAGCCCAAGGTAACTAATACAAGGTAGTGTATGTGAGTGTGTGTGTGTGTGTGTGTGTGTGTGTGTGTGTGTGTTTGCATGTGTGTTCATCTCTTTGGATTGTCTTTGTCAAGCCCCTAGGATGAAGGGATATGTCTATTTTAGTCTAGCCTGGTGTCCCCCACTACCTTTCCCATGCATGGCATAAAGTAAGTGCTTAACAAATCACCAGGAAATTAATGAATGGATAATGATATGAATGGAAAAATGAAAGAGAGAGCTTTGCCCTACTTCTGATGGTTGAGTTTTACTTTTCAACACACTAGAGAATAAATGCTTGAGGAGTACATGGCCCACGTTCAGGTTTGAGACCAGTCAATAAACTGTGTATTTGGAGATCACATCTCATCATAGTCCCTTTTCTACATCAGAAACAGCAATATTTATTCATTTCCATGCAGGGCCAGGTATGGATTTTGACAAAAGCCTAACTTCACTCCTGAACATCTAGGTAAAGTGGGCTTTTATGAAATCCTCCCAATGTAGCACAGTTGTAGTCAGACTTTGAGGCTGTGCTCAGTAGAAACTGGTCCTCACTAACATAAGCATTGCATCAGTCTCATTACTCTGTAAACACTGAGTAAAGTAGAGGAGACTAGGGAAGAGTCAAAAAGTTAGACATCTGGAAGGATAGAACCAAGCAACTTTGGGTGTCTGATATTTAAGAAGCAGCCCCTCTTTGCTAACTTTTTGAGACTAAGCCATTGGATAATCCAGATCCAATCACCTTTTGAATCTCAGAGTTAACGATTACATTTTCCAGAAGAGCAGATCTGATTGGCCAACTTCAGGCCCATGTTCAACTCTGTGGGCAGGGTCCCATGATTGACAGTTCCACTAAACACTGTGAGATTCTGAAGTACCACAGATAAAGATGGTCTTGTTGCCAGATGACAAAGAAGGAATGCTGGGCAGAAAAACAGGCCGATGTCCTCTAAACTCTTCCTATCAGCTCATCCTCAAGCCACAGTTATGAGACTGAAGGTTTGTTCTATTATCTTTGCCTTCATAGAATCCACCTCCTCCTCTTTTTCCTCCTCCTCTTCTCCTTCTCTTCTGTTTCCTTTTTCCTCCTTTTTGTTTTTGGGCAAACAAGTTTGAATTGTTGTTTCTGTTACTTGTAACCAAAACAATTCTGACTCACTATGCTGGAGGGAGGGTGAGGCCATCCCATCCATGAATACTGAGGACAGCAGAGTCCCCTGATTGATCTCAGGGAATGCAAGTTCTGCTGCATTCTGTAAAGTGCCTTCTGCCTAGGGGCACATGTAGTGTGTCTAGTAGTTTTGTTTCTCCATCTTCCTGCAGACTCTGCTGTTTGTGTCTGATCCCTGGTGTTACTTGAACCACCTTTCACCTCTTTCTCTGCCTGCTTTGACAGTTGATTTCACTGTTTCAGAAGATGCAAATGTTTCTCACGGTTGCTCTGAGAAGAGGGAGTCCTGCAGAGAGAGGTGATATCTGTCAGCGCTGGGTCCTTGTGAGATTGGCTTGCTGTGTTGGTGAAAGCCTTCACATTGTTTCCCTCAGGTGTGAAGAGATATGGGAAGGTCTGTTTTACTTATGCCATAAAGAAGGCAATACATAAAGGCACAGGTGTCTGTCCTGTGTGTAGATGGTACCTGCCAGAAGCAGCCTGGGTCACAGCAGGGCTTTTGAGGGGCTCCTGTGTCATCTGTCACTTTGCCACAGCTCCTGGTCTGCACTTTAAGAAATGGGACTGCAAGCTAAGGCCATGATCTGAGCCATGACTGAACTAAGAATGGAGAAGTTAAGAGAGGGCTTCTCAGGGCTTCTCTGTTTATCCTGGAACTGGGCTGTTGGCATGGAGGTCATTTCTGGCTGCCCATCTCTGACACAGCGGCTGGGTGACTGTGAGAGCAATTGCTGACTAAGTGGAGTGGAGTTAATTTGAGGATACTGCAGAACGCTGCCTTTATGGACCTCAATATATCATTTCAACACACAAGTGGCCTCCAAATTCAAATCCATCTCCGTGAATGTGGGATGTTGTTCTTTATACATCCACACAAGTGGCTGTCACTGCAGCACAGTATTCATGGCTTTTATTGCCATCAAGTCCCTTGTCTGAATTGATAGAACCTTTTAGCTTGTCAGCTGAAATGACAGCAGCTGTTTTTTTTTTTTTTTAGCTTGAAGAAAAACTCCACATTTCTATTAGTAAATTGCTAAATCTCTTGCTAAGAAATACTGCAATTATAAACAGAAGGCTCTGACATTCACTTATGTATCATTTATAAACTTCCTTTTGAGAAATATCTTATGTCAGAGCTCCCAGCAGGCAGAAGCATGCAGGATGCTATGAGGAGGACACATGAGAAGGTTTCGAGGAGGCTTCAGAGCATTGTGGGGAAGGAGGACAGCAGCAAAATGATTCTGAGAAAATTAATGAAATTTAGCTGGGTAAAAAAAAATAACAAAACAAAACAGTAAGATCATTAATGAGAGGAATAGCAGAAATAAAAATAAAGTCAAAGGATGACTTCAATTCTAGA
>PVLC010047407.1:0-11100 GCA_004027655.1 Graphiurus murinus
GAGGAGGAAGAGGAGGAGGACGAGGAGGAGGAGGACAAGCAGGAGGAGGAGGACAAGCAGGAGGAGGAGGACATACTCTACTTTCCTTCCTTCTAGATGGAGTAGACTTTTTCCATTTGTCTTCTTAAGTCCTTGCTACTTTCAGTGTGCATGCGTGTGTTCATGCGTGGGTGTGTCTGTGTCTATATGCATGAGCACATAGGTACACACATGTGTATTTACTTGGTATATATTTGTTCTTACCTTGTTTATGACCAGACTTACCCCTTGACATGTATATGTAGGAACCACTTTTCCATCTCTCAGGATACTGACCTCCCTCACCAGCCTCTATCGCTGCTACTAACTTTATCTTGACTACTAAAATGATTACTTACTGAGCATTACTACTCACTTACCAGGACATGAGAGATTCTTTCCTCCAATCAGTGTCAATGGGCTTCATTAAGACAGCGTTTTTGCTAGAGAACTTGTTACTAGGGCTGTTGCCATGGTAACAAGATATCGATGATATCTGTAATGAAGAGCCTGACTCCAGCATTGATATTTGCTGAAAACATTCAAAGCTCAAGCCTCTCTCCTTCCCTCTCATCCCACATCTGGGCAAGGGAGGGTATGCGCTCCCTCCTTAGCACGGGTGGGAAGTTCAGACAGGTAGCCCACCCCTAACCCCGATAAAAGCCGAAGTTGGTCACCTCTGCTTGCTGTGGAGCCTTTGGTCCTGTTTTCCCCAGGAAGCCTCATTCTGAGAGCACCGTGTACCTTCTTGGCACGTGTGTGGTTTTATTGGTTTCGAGATCTGAACCAAAGTTTGAGTGGGAGTGTCTCCCACTCCTGCACCTTGACCTCAAAGATACCCAGGTCTTTTCAGTACAGAAGCAGAGTGATGGACTGTGGGGGCTCACCGAGGGTCCTCATCCATCCCTGTCACGGCTCTTTTTCTTCAGAAGGACAGGCAACAGGAGGTGTTTGGGGTCTCGCTGCATTTAACACATGGCTTTGCTGGACACCAGAGTGTACATCCAGGTGGGCAGAGGCTGTGACTGCACCACTCACTGTGTGTCCTTAGCCTTTAATACAGTCCTGGCACGTGACAGACACCAGCAAACGCTGTTGAATGAATGGATGGGTGGATGGATGGATGGATGGATGGGTGGGTGGGTGGATGGATGGATGGATGGGTGGATGGATGGATGGATGGATGGGTGGATGGATGGATGGATGGGTGGATGGATGGATGGATGGATGGGTGGATGAATGGATGGATGGGTGGATGGATGGATGGATGAATGGATGGATGAATGAGCTAAGCCCTATCATGTTCTGCCAAAAGTCTAATTTCAAGGGAGGAAGAGAAAACCTCCTGGGCAGTGTCCTGGTTTTGAGGAACTTAGGGACACACTCTGGAGCTGTAAACATGTTGGAAAGCTTCCTGGGTAAGACGGAGATGCATGACTTGTGAGTGTTTTGTACTGTCTACTGAACGGCATCATGAACAGCTTGGCTAAGCAGAGAGACATCTCTGTGGTTGCATTAATTAGAGCTAAAAATGGTTGAGAGCTGTCAAAAGTGAGTCAAATAGGTATACCATGACATCCTTAGTAGGAAGAAGTGGGAGCCAACATCGTGAGAATGTGCTTATTTATATAATTCTAAGTGACCCTGTGAGGAGATTGGCCAGATGTGTAACATTGGGCTGTGTAATGAATTAATGACTGATAGAAAGATACCAAATGGTTACTTCTGCTCCTAATTTATCCCAGGAACAGGCAAGTATAAATTGGTCAGGATCTTTGCTCTGTCGGGCTGATAGTTTAGTAGGGAAGATAGCAAACAGACCGAGTATGGTTGGGTGCTATAGTGGTGGTTTGCATAATGATTATCAGAGCCTGCGAGACAACTCACACAGCTGTTCCAAGAAAGACTTCTCAGAAAGTGAAGGGTCATATGTTTTCTCTCTATGTGGAAGCTGGAGGGAAAACAGAAAGCAAAAGAGACTTTGGAAAAATGTGGATCGATAGAATAGCGGGAGGGGGTTGGGGGAGGGAGGTTAGGAAAGTAAACAGTTCACATAATGTTTTGCAATATATAAATATATTACTACTTGTTTCAGTAGTGCATAAAGGGAAAGAGAAGTAGGTAGCAGGGTGGATACAGAAATAAACACAAAGCTGGGCGTCGTGGTGCACACTTGTAATCCCAGTACTCGGAAGGCTGAGACAAGAGGATCTCAGGTTCGCAGCCAGCCTCAGCTACTTAGTGAGGCCCTCCACAAATTAGTGAGACCCTTTTTCAAAATAAAAGAATAAAAATATAGGGCTGGGGTGTAACTCAGAGGTAGAATGTCCCTGGGTTCAATCCCCAGTGCCACACAAAACAAAACACACACACACACACACACACACACACACACACACAAATGCTGTGTGCATGTATGTATCACACTGCACCTCACTGTGATGTATAATTGCAATGTACTAATAAAAGTACAAAAAGAAATCTCCCAAAGAATGAATAAAGAATAGAAAAGACTTCGGAATAGTGAGGGCCTCAAAAACTTAGTGAGATCCTGTTTCAAAACAAGAAAATAAAATAGGAGCAAGGCATGATGGTGCACACCTGTAACCCCAGTACTGGGGGCTGAGACCAGAGGATCTCAGGTTCAAGGTTAGCCTCAACAACTTAGTGAGCCTCTCAGCTACCTAGTGAGACCCTGTTTCAAAACAAAAGATAAAAAGGTTTGGGGGTGTAGCTCAGAGGTAGAATGCTTCTGGGTTCAATCCCCAGTACCAAAAAGAGAAGGAGGGAAGGAAGGAAGGAAGGAAGGAGAGAAAGAAAGAAGGAAAAGTCTTCTGGAGTTCTCCAAGGGAATTCATTTTTGCTCTGTGCACAGTTTCTCCACCTTTCCCTCCTGCCCCTCCCTAAGTCATCATTGCATCAAAGTAGGATCATGGGACTGAGATCTAGACAATTAAAATGGGGGTGGGAAGCAAAGAATCCCAAGGCCCTAGACTCCAGGTTGGGTGACTGTGGCCTGGAGACCAAATCTGGCCTGTGCCTAGTTTTTGTAAATAAAGTTTTATTGGAATATGGCTACATCTATTTGCTTACATGCTGGCTTTGGCACTTTAGCGCTACAATGCGAAAATAGATGGGTTGTACCAGGTCAACTGTTTTGAAAAGTCAGAAATACTATCTGCCCTTCAGAGAAGACAGTTCGTGGACTCGGCCCAAGAGATGGTGGAACCATAAGAAGGAAGGTTCTGGATAGAAGGCAACCCAGAAGACCATTTGACCAACACTAGATGTTTACTCACATTACATTTAGGAAAAAATAAAAGAAAGAAACTTTCACTGTGCTACATAACTGTTATACATATATTTTAAATAGCAGCTAATACAAGGAGTTAACCTAAGTAAGGCAAAGACCTTCCAGGTAAAACAGCATGATCAATATCACAGAAGTTTAAAACTGTGCAATGTGCACAGGACCCCACAGGCAAAGTGGTATCACTGAGCTCAAGTGCAGCGCTGGTGGCTGGCGGCAGCTGAGTCCAGAGAGATGGGAAGAGGTTAGGACCCTTGCAGAGGCCTTGTTGTACGCAGCACCGGACACATCTTGTCTTCAGTAGCTCAGAAACCAGGGTAGGTGACGGAGACCAGCAGCCACGTTAAAGTGGCACCAGGCGTGGTGGTGGATGCCTATAATCCCAGCACTTGAGAGGTGGAGACAGGAGGATTGCAGGTTGGAGACTAGCCCCAGGAACTCAGTGATGCCCTCAGGAATTTAGAGAAACCTTGTTTCAAAAAAAAAAAAAAAAAAAAAAAGATAGGGTTGGAAGTATAGCTCAGAGGTAGAATCCTCCAGCACTACACACACACACACACACACACACACACACACACACACACACACACACAGTGGCTGTGCTTTTGTACATGATGGAGATTTTTGCCAGCTTAAGAATTTGAACCATGAACTGATTATTGACAGGTATTATTTTGTTGGGCACCTAATGTGAGTCTGGTATAGCAGGGGCCCTCATCTTTTGCTTGGAAGAAGGCATCAATTTCTTCAACTTTCTGCAGGACAGCTTCTTATTCACCTTTTCCTTTACAGTTCTCAGCACCTAGGAGATAAACTGGTAATTTTGGAGAAAGTCAATGGACATTTGAATCCAATCATATTATGAGCCTCTTTGGACTCTCATAGTTAGATTTAGTTTTATAACTCAGGCAGTCAGTGAAGATTTTTCAGCACCCAGTAAGTGCTTGGTATTGTTTTAATGAATAAGGGTAAAAAAAAAAAAAATTGAGTCGAATCTATATTGTTTTTGGTAGGCTTCCAAACCACTTAGAGTGCTCATGAAATGAAGGGTGTTTTTGGTAAAAACTGCTCTAGCAATTTGGAGCAGGAAGCATTCAAGATATCTTACCTTGGTTGATGTATTAGTTTCCTATTTGCTGTTGTAACAAGTTACTATGAAATAAGTATTTTGGTTCTGTAGGTCAGAAGTGTGACTTGGGTCTCCCTGGGCTAAAATCCAGGTATGGACGGGGCTGTGCTTCTTTATGGACTTGCCAAGGGAGCCCACACCCTTGCCTTCTGTTTCTAGGGGTCTTCTGCTCTCCTCAACTCCCGGCCCCTCACTCCATCCTCAGCCTTGTCGAGTCTAGTGCTCACATTATATCACTGACCAACTAGTCTGGCTCCCTCTTCACTTCTAAGGAATCTTGTGATTAGGCCAGGATCATCCGGATCATCCAGGATAATCCCCCATTCAATGGTTAGTCCATCAGCAGACATAAGCCCTTCTTAAATCCACTTTTCTATGTAAATTAGCACATTTATTGTTCCAGGGATTAAGGCATAGCCATCTTGGTGGAGGGGGGAGGGAATTGTTCTGGTTAGTATGGGAAGGAAAAATTGTTATTCTTAAATCATCAGAACTAACCCTGTGGGCTCTGTTGTTACTGTAAAAGCCAGAAAAGAAAGTGCTAGAATTCTTCTAGAAACTCGAGTTTTCATTTCATGCTTGTCTGCTTCTATTTTAGAAGACTGTTTATCCTCCTAATAAAAGGAAAGCGAAATATCCCATTTCTTTGGGTTTGCTGGCTTTTGGCTTCTCATTTTGAACCAGACCTTTGAGGAAAACCTAATATTGTAAAAGTGATAGATTTCAATTATTCTAAAAACAGGATCAGTAAACTTGTTTATGCTTAGAAGAAGTAAAGCTTTATTTCATGGTGTTTATATCCTTTTGGAAGCAGAAGAATTTGGCCATATAATCAAATGAAAAAGTAATTAGGCTTATATATTTTCGTAGTGGGGAAGATTAATGTTAGTCTTTCTTTACATAGTTGATAAAAATTAATTTTGTATACCAATCTCAGTAATATGTGCTGGAAGAGCGGGAGGGAGCAGGACGCATCGGAGGCAAACACGCCGTGCGCTGTGTGTTTGCATGTTCCTATCACTTTGAACCTCATTACGATGTATAATTACAACACACCAGTAAGAGCATATTAAAATTACTAAAAAAGATTAACTTTATTTTCTCAGCAGAAAGTAAGAAATTTTGAGGAAGCCTCCAAATTTTGTGTCATTATCTCCTGAAACCCTTTACACAGCTTGGGAAACTTGTGCTGTCTTGGATTACTTAGCTTTGATTGCTCTTTGGCTAGGAGAGACTTCAATAATTAAATAGGTAATTGCTCTAATGTGGGCCTAATCTGTATGTCTACTCCTGGCTCCACTTAACGGCAGCAGAGTTATTAGCTAGTAGGTCATAGTACTTGTTCAATGGATATTGTGTTGGGGAAAACAATGTTTTTTTTTCTGTTTAGCACAACATTTTAAAATAAATATTTCTCTGGAAAGTGTGGCTTCTTGCACAGTCTCCTTGGCAATGGAACGCCTGTAGCATTAAATTCAACATTGCCTTCGCCTCAAGCGATCCATCTGTGTCACCCATCCTCTAGTGCTTCATAGTCTGTTGCTATTGTCTGTACATCGAACCCACTTTTGTGCTCGTGAAGGACAAGGTTATTTGAAGCAATGGAAGCAGTTATCATTGCAGTCTAGAGGATGCCTTTGATCCTTCGCTTCGTGCATAAGGAATTCTGCAGCAGGTGGCTTTGGACTCCAGAGCAAGCCGAGGGGCCATGGCAAAGTGTCCTCCACACCTCTCCAGATCCTAAGCCGCCCCTGCACATGCCAACGGCTTGCAAATGCAACTGTCTAGGTTATGTACAAAATGAACATAATAAGTTCTTATTTCCCTTGGTGATACACCAACAGCTACACTCGGCTTCTAATAGCCTGCAATTCAGTAATAATAGCTTGGTTCGGTTTAGTTTATTGAAGACATAAAAATACTTGGCAGCCAGAGAGGCTGGGATGCGCGACTCAAGAGAACAAGATTCCAGCAGGGACCACAGGACCTGCACGTGGAGCGCGGGGGTGCTTGGCGTTTAGTAACTGTGATTTATTCACTTGGTGAAAGGCAGCACCCCATCCACATGATTTATGTAATCACCGAAAGGGGATTCAGTCTCTGGCTAGGTTGGAAGGTGCCTCCAAATTTCGTTGCGCACATTTCACCTTTTTAATAACATTCCATTTGACAGAAAATATTTCAGCTTCCCACTTTTCTCAGGAGAAAACTCTTCATTTTCATCCTGTAGGAAAAAAAAAAAAAAGAACTAGAACAACACCAAGTTTCTTTGCTCACTAATTGGCTCAGATCTTAGGTATTGCAGATGTCTTCTGTGAAAATGAAGAATTTTCTGATTTCAGTTTGAATAGCTTAAACCAAGCAGAGCAGCTGGGCATGATGGTGCATGCCTGTCATCCTAGTACTTAGGAGGCTGAAACAGGAGGATCTTCAGTTGAGGCCAGCCTCAGCAATTTAGCAAGGCCCTCAACAATTTATTGAGACCGTGTTTCAAAATAAAATAGAGCTGGTGGTATAGTAGATCAGAGATAGAACATCCCTGGTTTAATCCCAGCACATTAAACAACAACAACAACAACAAAACAAGCAGAACTATTTGGGAATAATTTTTATCAAAAATTTATTTTGTAGGAGTGAAAATTGAAAACCTGGACAACATCCATTAGACATGAGACTCTCCCATTAGACATTAGAAAGTTTAGATAAGGGCGGGGGGGACCAGTACTCTGTGCATGGACGTCATTGTCAACATGATTTACATTATGGTGTGAGACCATAGTGCACCAATAAAAGCACATAAAATAAATAAAGTAAAAAATAAATGAGAAACACCCATGTATGAACTACAGAGAATGGATAATATATAAACAAACAGTATAAACAACAACAACAAAAAGAAAGTTTAGATAATGCTAGTAAGGAGATCTATATTTTTACTCAACTTCCACATCAGTGAAATTAAGTAAGTCAGGATTTAGACTAAGAAGACCTGGGCACCGTCAGCACCATCACCCAGTGCACTGTGCCGCACACTTGACTCCGAGTTGTGGAAGTCTGTGGACTTCTCTGAGCTTTGCTCTCATTGACCCATGAATGGGAGAGTTGCCAGGGGCCAATGTGGGGGTCCACAGATGTGGGACAGTGTGGGAGAAACAGGAAGAATCCTGTTTAAGATGGAGGTCTTAACCAGGCATTGTGGTGCACCCCTGTCATCCCAGTACTTGGGAGGCTAGGACAGGAGGATGACAGGTTTGAGGCCAGTCTCAGCAACTTAGCAAGACCCTGTTTCAAATTTAAAAAAAAAGAATGAAAAATTAAGGTGAGATGTTGGGTAATACATTGAAATGTTTTAAACCTCAGTGATCTCTTCTGTCAAATATAAGAATAAAAGCCTCTTATGTGACGCCACAGGATTTCCTTCACTGAAAGAAGCAATGCATATAGGAACTCTTGGAGACTTAAAACCTATAAGTGAAAGCTAGCATTATTTTTCTATTTGGACATTATAACTATTAGCACTAATCAGTAAAGTTATGTAAAATAACAATTATCTCTTGATAAAAGCTTAATGCTATATTTTAAAGGAAGTAATCTCTTCTTTTTAGTTTCTGTGAGAAATACCTTTCAACATAGTTGCAGTGAATAAAATCTATAATGCGTCTATAAATCTTTAGTCAGAACCATGACTATTTCATATAGTGACCTTTTCTTTTGAAAATAATGAGTCTGTCTTGTGAGCAAAGACTTTGGAGTTTACAAACTGGCAATTGAATCATCACTTCCAAGAAAGCTCAGACAACTGTTTTAACAACACAGGTGGTTAATTAAGGAACTCTACATATGAAAGTCCATATTTTCAAAATAAACTAGTTGGGATAGGGATGTTGGGACAATGACTTGAAATAATTATTCATTGCTTCTTCATAGCTTTTAAGGATGTTTAAAAATAACCATATTATCTGATGAAATATGGAATTAGTACCTTGATAAACTATGGTATTAAAAATGAGTGATCGCAAGAAAAACTTAGGGAAGTGGGTTTTGTTAGTTTATTTTAGAGTGAGAGCTTTTACTTGGTATGAAATCATAAAAATCTAAATAGGTATATTGAACTCTTGAATATTGAAAAAATGATTTTTTTCTGTGTACTTTTATTGTGATAAAATATATATAACAGATTTTTTTTCTTTTAAACATCTTTAATTGGCTTAAGGGGCTTTGGTGGAATTAAGCACATTTATATCATTGTATAACCATTGCCATTTTCCATTTGTAGAATGTTTTCATCATCCCAAACTGAAATTCATCAGAGGTATATTTTTAATAATATTACCTTTAGCCAGGCATGGTGGCACATGCTTGTAATCCCTGTACTTGGGAGGCTGACAGGAGGATGGCAGGTTTGCAGCCAGACTCAGGTACTTAGTGAGGCTTTCCAAAACTTAGTGAGGCCCTGTTTCGAAATAAAGAATAAAAAATAGGGCTGGGGGTGTATCTTGGAGGTATAATGCCCCTGGATTCAATCCCTAATACTGCAAAAAAAAAAAAAAAAAAAAGTTAATATCACCTTGATCTAATTTCTATTACCACAAAATTTACCCTTGATATTCATATATATATTTGTGAACTTTACATACTAATGTATTATACTTCTTGCAGTATTATTAATAAGGAGACACTTTTCCAAATAATATATTTATAATGTTGATCAGGTAAGCTAAATATATATACTTGCATGTTAGGGCCTTGTGTTAATCAGCTTTCTAGCACTATGACCAAAGACCTGAAATAATAAGCTTATAAGGATGAAAGGTTTATCTTGGCTCATGGTTTGAGAGATCTCAGTCTATGATTGGTTGGTCCTGTTACTTTTGGTCCCGTGGAGAGGAAGTGCTTCATGTTGGAAAGTGTGTGGTGAAGTGAGCGGCTCACTTCATGGCAATGGGGAAGCAAAGGGCTAACGAGGGGCCAGGGTCCACCTCCACTGACCTAGCTTCTTTCATCTGACCCTGCCTCCTAAAGGATCCCCCACCTCCCAATATCCCCACAGGCTTGAGACTGAGCCTTCAACTTTGGGCCTTTGGGGGACAGTTATCCAAACCATAGCAGAACTGTTATATTATTATTATTATAAACTCATAATTTTGCTTTTGACTCTTTATTTGATATCAGAAAACTTCCAAAGCAATAATTATTTCTGCATTGAGAACTGTCTCCTGAAAACTTTCCAGTAACTTAATACTTTATTTCAGTGATTCTTACCTATGTTGAAATGAGTAATAGGGAGGGATACCACTGGATATGAGGTATCTACAGTTTTTAGAGACACAACTAGTAAAGATGCAATATTTGTAAGATGATTTATAACATTGATATATTTTGTACTTGCCTACACTGTTATGGAATTGTATATTGATTCAGTATCTATGGAGACTAATAGAAGGGTAATTAATATATATCAAAAGTTTAAAAGGTATATTCATGTATCAAAAGTTTAAAAGGTATAATTATGTGTGTATATTTATATGCACATAAATTTTATGTGCATATATTTTATATGCATAAATTGTATGTGTGTATTTATATGTGCATAAATTCACTATGGTATGTGGCATCTTTTCTTGTCTTTTTATTCTTTTCCAGTGTCTTATCTTGACTGAGTAGATACTTTTCATTTGAATGAAGTCTTAACCTTTCATTTTATGGGTAATGCTTTAGATGTTGTATCTAAACATCACGCCAAACTCAAGGTCATCTAGATTTTCTTTTAGGAATTTATAGGTTTGGATTTTGTAATTAGATATATGATCCACTTTGATTTAATATTTGTTAAAAGTATGAAGTCCGTGTCTAGATTTGTGTATAAGCAGAGTGTCCAGTTGTTCTAATACCAGTGTTGAAAAGACTGTACTTTCTTTTTTGAATTGTCATTCCTCCTTTGTCAAAGATCTGTGGACTACAGTTAATGAGCCAGTTTTTAACTCTCTAGTCTCCTCCCCTCTCTCCTTTCACTGATAGCTCATTGTTGTGAGCTCATTGAGCTCTATAAGTTTGTAGTAAATCTTGAAGTTGAGTTGCCTTCTTCTTCAGTATTGTGTTAGCTATTCTAGGTCCTTTTCTCTCCCTTAAAACACTTAGAATTAGTTAGTATATGTTCACAAAATAACTTGCTGAGAATTTAATTGGAATTACATTGAATCAATAGACCAAATTAGAAGAACCGACAATAACATTAGATATTCTTTGATTTATCTCATCAAGAGTTTTTTCCTTTCCCATATAGATCTTCAACATGTTTCCTTAGATTTACACTTGAGTCTTTCTTTTTCTTTTCTGGTGCTAATGTAAATGATACAGTGCTTTTAATTTCAAATTCCCCATTGTTCATTGCTAATATGTAGGAAAACAATTGATTTTGTTTTGTCTCAATTTATATGGCCTTTATTTTTTTTAAATTTTTTATTGTAGTAACTCGTGCAATATAGCATACATCTTTGTTAAGTACAAATTGTTAACAACATATTTGCACACAATTCTCATTTGACCCCTTCCCCGATTCCCTCCCCATTCCCTCCCCCTCCCTCCCCCTAAGGTTCACTTCAGTGAGTGACCTTGATATGATTGTGTAGGTACATCATGTGCT